>JAJIBD010004962.1:0-45245 GCA_021461705.1 Cryptotis parvus
CCTTGTGTCCTCTTTTATCTCTTGGAGCAGTGTCTTGTAGTTTTCTTTGTACAGGTCCTTTACACACTTGGGTAAGTTGATTCTTAGGTATTTGATTTTCTGAGGCACAATTGTGAATGGAATTGTTTCTTTAATATCCCTTTCTTCTCTTACGTTATTTGTATATAGGAAAGTCACGATTTTTGCATGTTGATTTTGTATCCTGCCACTCTACTATATGTGTCTATTGTTTCTAGGAGTTTTTTGGTAGAGAGTTTAGGGTTCTCTAGGTATAATATCATGTCATCTGCTAATAATGATAGCTTGACTTCTTCCTTGCCTATCTGGATGCCCTTGATGTCCTTTTTCTTCTCTGATTGCTATGGCAAGTTCTTCCAGTACTATATTGAATAAAAGAGGTGAGAGTGGGCAACCTTGTCTTGTCCCTGATCTCAGGGGAAGGCTTTCAACTTTTCCCCCCATTGAGAATGATGCTCGCTGTGGGCTTTTGGTAGATGGCTGTAACTATCTTGAGGAAAGTCCCTTCAATTCCCATTTTCTGGAGGGTTTTAATCATGAACGGGTGCTGGATCTTGTCAAATGCTTTCTCTCGCGTCTATTGATAGGATCATATGGTTTTTATTTTTTCTCTTATTGATATGATGTATTATGTTGATTGACTTGCGAATGTTGAGCCATCCTTGCATACCGGGATGAATCCTACTTGGTCATGATGTATTATCTTCTTGATGAGTCTTTGGATTCTGTTTGCTAGTATTTTGTTGAAGATCTTAGCATCCGTGTTCATCAGGGATATTGGTCTGTAGTTTTCTTTCTTTGTGTTGTCTCTCCCTGCTTTCGGTATCAGGGTGATATGTGCCTCGTAGAAGCTGTTTGGGAGTGTTTCTGTTTCTTCTATTTCCTGGAAGAGCTTGAACAGGGCAGGCAGTAGGTCCTCATTAAAGGTTTGGTAGAGTTCACTAGGGAATCCGTCTGGACCTGGGCTTTTGTGTTTAGGAAGACTTTTAATTACTGTTTCTATTTCCTCAATGATGATAGGCTTATTCAGGTATTGGAGGTCTTCTTGTTTTAGCCGTGGGAGGTTATAGGAATTCAGGAATTGATCCATTTCTTCTAGATTCTCATATTTCACGGCATACAGGCCCTCAAAGTAATCTCTGATGATCTTTTGGATGTCTGTGGTTTCTGTTGTGATGTCACCCTTTTTATTTCTGATTCTGTTTATTTGGGTTCTCTCTTTCCCTGTCCTTACAAGTCTTGCCAATGGTTTGTCAATCTTGTTTATTTTTTCAAAAAACCAGCTCTTGGTTTCATTAATCTTTTGGATTGTTTTTTGGTTTCCAACTCATTGATTTCCTCTCTAAGTTTTATTATTTCCTTTTTTCTGCCTGGGTTGGGCTCCTTTTGTTGGTTTTTCTCTAATGTCTTCAGCTGTGTAGTCAGGTTATTTATGTGGGCCCTTTCTTGTTTCCCTGATGAATGCTTGCAGAGCTATAAACTTCCCTCTTAACACGGCTTTTGTCGTGTCCCACAAGTTCTTATAGTTGGTGTCTTCATTTTCATTTGTTTCCAGAAATCTTTGGATTTCCTGTTTGATTTCTTCTATGACCCATTTGTTGTTCAGGAGTGAGCTGTTCAGTTTCCAGGTGTTTGGTTTGAATCCCTGTTTCTGTGTACGGTTAACTTCCATTTTCAGTGCATCGTGGTCTGAAAAGATAGCTGACACAATTTCTATCTTTTTAATTTTATTGAGGCATGGTTTGTGGCTCAGCATGTGGTCTATCTTGGAGAATGTTCCATGTGCACTAGAGAAAAATGTGTATTCATCTTTTTTGGCATGAAAAGCCCTGTATATATCTATCAGCTCTCTTTCTTCCATTTCTTTCTTCAGGGCCAATATTTCCTTGGTGAGTTTCAGTCTTGTTGATCTATCCATCATTGATAGAGCAGTGTTGAAGTCTCCAACTATTATTGTGCTACTGTCAATGTCTTCTTTGAGGTCTCTTAGCAGTTGTTTTATGTATTTTGCTCACCCCTTGTTGGGTGCATATATGTTTAGTAGTGTAATTTCTTCCTGGTGTACATACCCCTTAAGTAATAAGAAATGGCCTTCGTTGTCCCTTCTAACCTTTTTTCAGCCTGAAGTCTATATTATCTGATACTAATATGGCCACACCAGCCTTTTTGGAGGAGTTGTTTGCATGAAGAATGGTCTTCCAACCTTTGACTTTGAGTCTGTGTTTGTTCTGTTTATTCAGATGTGTTTCTTGTAGACAGCAGAATGTTGGGTCAATTTTTTTAATCCACTTTGTTACTCTGTGTCTCTTAATTGGTGCATTTAGACCATTGACATTGAGAGTGATTATTGTCATCGGATTTTGTGCCATCTTTCTGTTTGTGCTTGTTGTGCTTATTTGTTGATCATATTACAGTAGACCCTTCAGTCCTTCTTTTTAAAATTGGTTTTGAGTCCATGAAGTTCCTGAGTTGTTGCTTATCCATGAAGTTGTGTGTCTTTCCATAATATCTGAATGTGAGTCTGGCTGGGTAAAGAATTCTTGGTGAGGCCTGCAGTTCATTGAGCCTTTTCACAATATCCCACCATTGTTTTCGGGGGCTCGGAGTGTTTCATCAGAGAAGTCTGCTGTAAATCTTAGAGATGTTCCTTTGTATGTGATTTCCTTCTTTGATCTTGCTGCTTTCAGTATTCTATCTTTATCTATAGTTTTTGTCATTTTAATTAAGATGTGTCTTGGAGTATTTTTTGTTGGGGGTTTCTTTTTAGCAGGTATCCTATGGGCCTCTTGGATCTGGAGGCAAGTGTTCTTTAGTTCGGGAACTTCTCAGCAATGATGGCTTTGACAGTTTCTTCTTCATCAGGGTTTTCTTCTTGCCCTTCTGGGACCCCAATGATCCGTATGTTGTTTCTTCTGGCTTCATCCCGATTATCTCTTGTTGTCTGTTCGGTAATTGTGAGTCTTTTTTCTATCTTCTGGTGTTGTGCAGAGAATCTTTTGGAAAGCGTCTTCGAGATCACTAATTCTTTCTTCAGTAGCTATTATTCTGCTATGATGGCTTTCCACTGTGTTTTTCATTTCATTTACCTCATTTTTTAATATATGTCATTTCCATTTGCATTTTCCTCACTTCTTCTATCATGTCCTCTTGTATTTTATTGATTTTGCGTTCCATTGCTTCTTTGAATTCCTTATGGCTCCTTAACATTTCTTTCCGAAATTCCTTCTCAGAGAGGTTATACAACTCATTGATATTGCTTGGCTCATCTGGACTAGTGACTTCACTCACAGAGCTGGATGGAACTTTGCGTTGCCTTACCATTATGACTATTGTAGGTTGCAAATGTGGGGTCTTGGGTGACTAGTTAGTAGGTGTCTGGTCTGTTTGCAGAGATTGGGTGGGTAGCAAGGATGTAGGAACCAAGGTTCACGGGTACCTCATGCAAGATAGGTAGTAAGAGGGTCACGTGGACGCTAAGCGGCGTCGGCGCTGTTTTGAGTTTTGGGATGATCCAGGAAGCGCAAGGCCCAAGGGTCGGCGGTGAAACCAAGGCAGTTTGCCTTGGTTCCCGTTGATGGAGTTTCCGCTCTTCCCTGGGGCAGTTTGGGTCCCCCAGAGACGCAGGGGGTCACGCACACACCTGTGGGGGAGATTTCCAGCCGGTTCGGGGAGACTTTTGTTTCTTATAACCTCACTTTTTCTCTGTTTCTTTGATAATCAAGAGTTCAGAAATGCATAGACATATATATGTATAATTTTATCTATTTATTTTTCTAGATTTTACTTTTCTCCAATGGAGGGAAGTTTATGAAAAAAAGACCTTGATTGGCGAAGCCTGTATCTGGCTTGACAAAGTGGATCTCCGAAAAAGAATTGTCAACTGGCACAAACTTTTTGGGTCAGTTCTACTCAAACCCATTGAAAAACTGTTTGCTATATATATAAAAATTGCTCTAATCTCAAATACTATAGTTTGTTTTAAAGTAAACATAACAGCAGGAACAAGAAAAAATATGCAAAAATGTTATAATTTATTGTTTCTGAACACATAAAAACTATAATGAAATGGTTCAAATGTTAAAGACAAGTTGGAAAAAAAGCTCAGTATGTTGGGTCTCTTGTTATTATCAAGAAGAAACAGTAAGGAAAATTTAATTATTTAGTGAGAAATTTTTGACTGGAGTTGAACTAAACCTAAAGGCAGAGGCCCAAAATTAATATCATTTCAGCAAAAGTATTCCTTATGCACAAAGAACTTTAATTGGGAGCATTGATGTTACAACTTTCAGTTTTTATATCCGAAATCTTACTCACCTAATCTCAGAAAATTTGCTGTTTTGAGATTGTCTAAAATAAGACAAATCTGCAATGTAAATCCAAGACATAAAATAACTAACTTTATTCATGGGGAAAGAAACAGAAAATGTGAAAATTATGCCTTTTTAGAACATATTATATAGGTTTTCTTTGTGTTAAAATCTTACAGGTGTGAAAACATTTTTTAGAATCCATGTATAAAAGCACAGATGTATCCTTTGAAAAAAATGTACATAACACTAAATAGAAATCAAATTGTTTATCTAAAAATAAGGCCATAAGTGGCTAATAAAAAAAAATGTTGCCCCACTGACTATTGGAAACTTGGTTGAGAACAGTTGAAAATATCAAAATTTCTGTAACTTACCTTTAAGACATTTTTAATTTCCGTAAAAAAGGATCTAGATCACATGTTCTAGAAGCATAACAATTTGTTCTTTGAGGAATTCCAAATACATTTACTGTCCCGAATATTTATTTTCTCTGTGGTGATGTTCTGGCAAGGAGAAAAGTTCTTCAACTGACAATTAAGGCGTCCTAATTTTGTGACATGAATGAAATTTTTTCAAAGTTCTCTTTCTTCCTTATTATTTTCCTTGACACATTATCTGTTGGCTAATGAAACCTTGAGGCCACTGTAAAGTTCTTTCTTCTCCTCTATTTTCTTCCTTTAGGGAGAAAATCAGTGATTAAATGCACCAATATTATAAAATGGGAATAATAAACATTCACTCAAGGTTAAAATGTACTTTGCATTACTTAATATTATAAAATAAGTATTTTCTATGTGACAAAGGAGTGAATTTCTAAGTCTTTAAAATGAAGTACCCTCTTCTCCATCAATGATAACAAAATTAATCAAAAAAGTCACTCAACTTGGATTAAAAGTATAGTTTCTGGTCTGGCTTTTTTCCCTGACTACATTTCCTTGTATATGCCAATTAAATTCAGTTTTCCTCAGTTTCTTATGTTCAGAATAGAAATAATTCTATATTTCTAGCCTAACTAATGGAAATTTGAGATGATATACTAAATGATCTATGAAATTAAACAAAAGCACATTTTCAAATATGGTTTATGCACATAATGAGGAGTGATTATTATATAGCTATTTATTTCTCAAATTTTATATATGAAAATAGCATCTTCCAAGACAATGGAAGCATTGATATGAATAAAAGCAGCATATTTGCTCTAAAATAATTCATTTCCTTAAAATGTATTATAAACTTTCACATAACTAGTGTAAAGGGTAAAAGTAAGTGGAAGTGATTTTCTAATTGGGTTATAATAAATAAAACAAAGTAATTTATCTTCAGTATTCTCATATCCTAGCCAAAAATAAATTAGCTTCTCAAACCATTCTCTGTTTGAAAGCTGCATTTTATTCAAGAACGGGGTTGTAGTTGGATTATAGACATTATCTCCAAATACTTTGTTTGGATATTGATTTTTTAATGAAAAACATACTTTTATTTGAAGAAATTTATTAAATGCAACACTTTTAAAGGAAAACAATTTCTAACAAATTCCATGCTATGTATCTTAATGTATTTATAGGAAATACAATTTTGTCATTTAAGTTAGTGAAGTACAAGTCTCTTCTTTTTCCTCTGTCGCTTAACCCCCCTCCCTTAGTCGGTATTGCAATGTCCTTTATCATTGCAGTTGCTCTAAATGGGCACGGGAGGGGGATTGCTAAAGATGGAAGATTGCTAGGATTTTATTTTTTAGAGACAACTGAGTCTGCTGATGGTTGCCATGGATATTTCCAGCAGAAGTTAGCACCTTAAGAAGTTTATAATCATCACTTGTAGCTAGGGAAGAAATGTGTTCAGGATGATCTTCACATAAAGACTATTATCTGCCCTTAAAGGGAACACTGGCTCACCTCAAGTTCTCTTCTGCAGCCACTTACAACCAGAGGTATGCATGAGAACTTTTAAGACCAAATTGCTGAACTCGTTCCATTTGGAGGTGCCACAAGAATAAAGATCATATCTTGGTAGTTACTTGAACAAAAGAAGGTGAATTTCCCTTTTGGATGCCCTTCTGTTCTGAGAAATGTGAAGGGGTCAGTTGTTTAAGAGAGCTAATGACAGGGCTTCTTTTTGCACACCAGCATCCCCCCTTCAGAGAGTATAAGATCCTGCCAAAGTGTGCCAAGCTTGCGGCTAACCAAACTCATGCGTTGTACTGGAATTATTCTATGCAACACTGATCCTTATATGAATCCATTTCTTCAGAATGATAATGATTACCCTTCTTACAATTTATTTTTAAATGCAAATGGGGCTCCTAGTGTTTTTTACTTTTTTGTATATATCACAGCACATGATTTTCCACTTTTTATTTTATTTATTTTTGGGAATTGGCTTTTTATTATCCTACTAGCAACAATGTTTGTAATCTCTAAATATTGTGTGATTAATCCAATTACAGCTCATATCTTGAAAAGCTTCTTGAGTTTTCCCCCACAGATTCATTGAGTCATCAGAGATTGTAAATGCTTCACGGTTTAAAATTTGGTCCTAAACTTTTAGCTGTAGAAGGAAAAGCACAGAGTAAATTTTTACAAAAGACAGGGAAGTGTAGGATGGTCTTTACAGACATATGTAACACTCGAATGAGGAAATTGATATTGCCCCCTGTATTTACTTAAGATATTTGGTGACTCAACTCTGTTTAACATTTCTATGTAAAAGAGCAGTAATCTGAGACTCTGGGGCAGTGACTGTCTTTGCCCCCATAATATTGCTCATATCATAATTAATCATACTATTCATGTGCATACATTCAGCATAGAAGTGAATTTAATTTTGTGAATCACACACATTAAACTTAAAGACATATTGTGGGAATATTATAGCTGGTAACCAGCTGATATTGATTCTTATTATAGGAACAGTTGCGATGATAGTTGTGATAGTGATAGCAACACTAGGTTGGTGGTGATGTGAAATAAAATTAAATTATATGCTATATTGTGTCCAATTTATTAGAAATTATTTGATCAATGTTTCATTTCATTAAGATATCATAAAGATATTTATAGTATTTTTTTTACTTTATTTAAATCATAACAATATTTTTAAAAACTTATTTTCATTGCTATAGTGTCTAATATTCAAAAAGCAGCCAATTATAATTATATATGTGTTTTTAACTCTACATGTGACAGAAGGGATTTTCTCTGTTTTTGAGCCTGAGATGGAAATGAATGAGCTCAATAAATAGATATGAAGTGTCTCTTTAATAATTACTTGCCTTTGATGAAATGCTAGAAAGAATGAGTGAAGCAGATGTTTTGTTACTCATTGCTGTTTTCTGTTTCATGTAGTTGCTACTATTAAAGATACTCATTTAATCAAATGACTCCTTATCTGATAGGTAGATGATTGAGAGCATTTTTCTACACATAACTATACATTTCGTAAAAGAAAAAGTTGGATTATGAATTTTGTTTGGTATTTAGCATGCAAATATGATTATTGTTTGATTGTGTGTACATTTGTTCAGTGATGTGATCAGGTGCTCCCACTACTGATAAATATGTGTGCTGATATTCTAAAATACATCTGAGGTTAAAAGGGAATAAAACTTGTCTTATAAAACAAAACACTAATAAAATCGTTTAAAAAATTAAGTACTTGGATATATGTCTTGTTTCTAAGTATGTGTTGCATGCAGTGTTGTGATTTGATAACGTGTACTGTTTTCTGTTCTACCCAAATATCTCTGGAAAATATAATGAATAAATACAAACTCTTGGGCTAAAGGTTGTATAAATTAGATGGAAATACATGAGAATTGTAAAAAAAAATGCCTGTAAATCTGCCTTGAGTTTTACTCTGAAAAAATGTCTCAGATTTGTGATTCTATACAAGTTGTATCTTGGTAACTTATGCAAGTTGTGCTGTATCTTGAAGGCTGTTGTCTCAGCCTTACTAATAAACACTGAAAATATAACTTTTGACTTTGTGACTTGATAATTTTATATGTAATATGTCAATGGGGTGGGAGCAATTTTCTTGAAACTTTATTGCAAATACATTTATCTTCCTAATTAAGACTATCTGTTTGGGGCTGGAGAAACAGTGTGTAAGCACTTGCCTTGCATTCTCCTGACATGGGTTCGATTTCCAAAACCCTATTTGAGTCCCTGAGTACCACCAAGAGTGATCCCCTGAATACAGGTGTAGGAATAAAACTTGAACACAGACAGATGTGGCTTCAAAACAAACTATCCAAGGGACTAGAGAAATGTATAGTCACTTGCCTTGCATGCCAGCAACCCCATTTAATCCCCGATACTGTGATCCCCAGAGCATTGCCAAGAGTGATGCCTGACTACAAAGCCAGAAGTAAGCTACGTGACAGGTTTTCACTACAGATTGTTTTTTTTTTTTTTTGCTTTTTTGGGCCACACCGGGAGAAGCTCAGGGGTTACGCCTGGCTCTGCACTCAGGAATTATTCCTGGCAGTGCTCTGGGGACCATATGGGATGCTGGGGATCGAACCCAGGTAGGCCACATGCAAGGAAAATGTCCTATAGGCTGTGCTACCACTCCTGCCCCTCACTACAGATTTTTTACTCATTTTATTTTTGGAACTGACATAGATTACAAATCTCTTTCATATATACTCTTATTATTTTACTATTTTAAAGACAAGTTTGTTTAACATTCAAAACTGTGGGGGGGGAACAACACATAGCACTGTGCAGGTGTTACTCCTGGTTCTGCACTTCAGAATCACTCGTGGCAGTGCTTAGGGGACCACATGGGATGGATAAAATCAACCAGGGTTTGACACGTTCAAGGTAAGTGCACTATAAATAACTCTGTCCCTAGCCATTAGTTTCTACTGAATGGCATATCTTTCACATAGTGAGGGGGAAATCCTAAATCAAGCCATTGTAAGGAATTATCTAGTATTTTATATTTTGCAAATACTCTTAAAGAGTGTGAACAAGTAATAGTTAAGCATGTAGAGAAAAAAAAGAATGAAATTTGTACTTGGCCAAAAAAGGTTAATTAAAACTCATATAGACTATTTCAGGGAAGTGACTGGAGAAGAGAAATAAGCTCTGTGTGTTTGTCTGTGTGTGTGTGTGTGTGCGTATGTGTGTGTATGAGCATATGTTGTGTGTATGTAAAAAGCAAATTAAATCATTCTAAGGTAAGTATAAGTTTATGTAACTATAAATTGTCATAGCCATTTTTTTTAAAGTTTGAAATGGGGGCCAGAGTGATAGTCCAGCAGGTAGGGCGTTTGCCTTGCACGCGGCCGGCCTGTGCCAGCCCGGGTTTGATCCCCAGCATCCCATCTGGTCCCCTGAGCACTGCTAGGAGTAATTCCTCAGTGCAGAGCCAGGTAAAACCCCTAAACAATGCCGGGTGTGGCCCAAAAAAGCAAATAAATAAATAAATAAATAAATAAATAAATAAAGTTTGAAATGACCTTATATGATTGCTGTTGTCTGAAGGAAGCCTCCCCAGTGTATCAGAGTAATGGGAACCAACTCAGTGTTAAGGTTGCAATATGGTGCTGCTTGGGTCCTGCAGTATAGGGGCAATCACGGACACAATTCCAGGTGCAGGGGGAGGAGCTTGGGGAGTAAAATGAACCTCAGCCCTTGTGCATGCAATATCAGCCCTTTAGCCCTTAGAGCTATCTCCTAGGTGCAGAAATCGGTTTTTATACATAAACTAGTAAATAATCAAATTTTAGACATATATAAGGTACTTCTGGAAACCCCAAGGAAGAATTGAAAAACTGTAGTTTGCAGGTGATTTTTTTTATTTGGGAACTGAGCAAATTAGAAACTGAGCAAAGAAGAGTTTAAAGTCATTCAGCTGGAGATTTCAGGTCCAACTGGAATGTTAAGAGTAATCCCCTACTTAAAGTCAGCTGATTAAAGATATTAATCATCTGCTCAAAGTACCATGATACCTCCAGAAGTAATTGATTGACCAGCTGGATAATTAAGTCTACTGAGACACAGAAAAGTGAGCATTTTTTTGAAGCAGTTGCATTTGTGTCATTTGTGTGATGGACAAATCTAATGTCTTTTGGTTTGTGATGGTTACTAAGTAGGCTTGGTTTGGTCTGATTGATAAAGTGACTAAATAAATTCAATGAGAATAACATATTTTAAAATGTGTCAATATCTACATCACCTCTTCATATAAAGGGAGGAAGCAAATAAATTTTAGTGTACTATACGAAAAGTTGGAATCAACATACTTTTTCAATACTTTCTGTTTAAAAGAAGAAAGTAAAGTTTCTCTACTGGTAGGTTCTGAGACCTGACTACATAGCAGAATCATCTAAAAAAGAAATGTGCACAATCCAAACCCCAACTCAGAGTACTGAAGGCATCATGTGTGATTGGGCTCAGGGTTAAGTGTATCAAAAAGTTTCCCAAATGGTTGCAATATGTAGGTAAGGTTGAAAATTACTAACCTAGTAGAACATCAGGAAAAAAAGGGTAGCTTTGCAATTAAGAGATTAAGAGAACTTACTTCTAATGGTTATGATTTCTAGAGAAAGAGGTTACAAGATCATCCATGTGCAGAGGAAATCAAGAGGGTTTAGTTATTTAAAGAGAAAGGAAGGCCAGAGTGATAGTACAGTGGTTAGGCCATTTGCCTTATAACGAGGCTACCTGGGTTTGATCCCCAGCATCCCATATGGTCCCCGAGCACCACCAGGAGTAATTCCTGAGTGCAGAGCTAGAGTAACACCTGAGCATCGCAGGATGTGACCAAAAACCAAATAAATAAATAGAGTAAAAGAGGATTAAAACCATCCTAGAGATAAGTATAAGACCAAGTATACAGTAGAAGTAGAAGGAAGAGATGCTCCAAGGACATTTTTTAGCTCAGTGCCAATATAATGACACAAATATGCCTCGTTGCATGACTTTTCCAAGAATTGACTGGATGCATATATAGAGGCAGGAAATAGACTGGTAAGTTTTAATTAGATTGAGATTTACCAAATGGATTAGACAGAAGGAACCATGGGGAAGGGAGTTCAGGACACCAGATAGATTTTTTAATTTTTTCCTTCACGTTATCAGATATTTTTTGAGTGTGGTTTTGCCCTGAATTATTTTTAAGTTTTTATTATACCACTGTTAGATATACAATGACAAGGATGTTCATGTTGGGTTTCAATCATACAGTGTCACAGGACAAACTTTAGGTTGTTGGACCAAAGCATATTAGTCCTTGAGATTGTCTTTAGCCATAGTTTATTTTAGCACACTCTAAGAAAAGAAAATATCCATTAGAACATGCTTCAAAGGATGTGTGTACTAAATAATATTATATCTGCTGTCTCTGCAATTGTTTAACACATTTGTGAAATGGAATGTGAAAACTTCTTGTTCTAGTCCCCAAAAAAGAAAAACTGTTGCAAGACCTAGATGAATTCATACATAATTAAGATAATTTTTTTCTTTGTGTTCCTGTGCCTCACTTGAAACATGTGACCTATTATATTCATTTTCTCTATTCTTTCTTGTTCTTTATTTAAATAGTAGTTAACTCCATTGTCATCAAAGTTATCCTCCATCATTATCAAATAGCTATTAAAATATTTCTCTGTATTCAGTGAGTTAATATTTACGACATCTTATGTGATATCAGACAGACTCAGGCCTAAAAGTCAAATAATTAGAAGCTAAAGTTAAAACTCAAATCCATGTTATGGGAAATATCCCAAAGCCAGAGCACTTGCTTAGTATGTTAGAGGTTCTGAGTTTGATCCACAGCACTATAACAACCCGCCACTGCACCCCTATTAAAAAATTAAAAAAAAAAACTCAAGCCCATGGATCTTAGAAACCACCAGATCAACTGTTGAGATATTAAGGATGTTAGAGAAAGCTTGTAGGTACTTTTCTTCTTCCATGACTTGCATGGGCACAACCCTACCCAACCGGAAGAGGAACATTTTCAGTGAAGTTGTTCTGTGTTTAGGACATCCTGAGGACACCAGTAATTCTGGTGATTGAGACTGGTTTCTCAGTCCCATCATCAGCTTTATTATTCCTTGTATATTTTTGACATCAGCAATAGTATTTTAAGTACAACATGTATATTTTAAGACTCTTGCCTAAGTAGAGTTAATTATTATTCAGTGGTAGCTTTTTCAGTGCTGTTTAGAATTCATTATTAAGATCACTTATCAAAGTGTGGTGCTTTCTCACTACACTTTTCCTTCTTAAAATAAGCTGTCAGGTTGGCATTAAAGTTCTCTCTCTCTCTCTCTCTCTCTCTCTCTCTCTCTCTCACACACACACACACACACACACACACAGATCTGTGTCCTCTGCTGTATCATTTGTGAATCATGCCCTCTGCTGGAATCTCCCTACTCTGTGTAAGGTGATAGAATCAATATTGCATGATTAGACAGAGAGTACACAAAAGACTAATCAATGATGACTCCACTAATGGAAAAGATGTGCAAACTGTGTGCTCACCATTGCCTTTAAGCTGAGTGCCATTCTGCTGTGATTTATTTTGACTTATTTCTCAAGTGATTAATGAAGTTTAGTCAGATTTTTCTGGCAACCTTAGCTTCTAAGCTTTATGCTTGCATTATTTCCTTTCCATCATATAACAAGTAGTGTATTGGAAATGCTTTCACATTTTCTTCACACACACTTGTGCATACGCCATGTGCAAACACATATGGATGTTTAGATACACCCATATAATATAGCCTTCCTTATTTTCACCTCTCAATATTCATATTGATCTTTGTTCTTTCAAAGAGGTCGCCATGCTGGATGAAATAACATTGTCAAAATGGCAATTCTCCCAGAAGCATTATATTGATTCAATGCAGTCCCCTATAAGGGACATTTTTCAGAGAAATAGGCCAAAAACTCCTGACATTCATATGGCACAATAAACACCAACTAATACTAGAGCAGTCCTTTGGAAAAAGAATATGGGAGACATCACCTTTCCCAACTTCAATCTGTAAGGCAAAGTGGTAGTAATTACAGCAGCGTAACGTTGGAATGCTAAAAAGGCAGACCTGCAGACCAGTGGAACAGAACTTAGTATCCTAACACAGACCTTAAAGTATATGATTATTTAATCTTTGATAATGGAGCAAGCAATACAAATGGAGCAAGGAAAGCCTCTTTAATAAGTGGTGCTGGAAAAATTGAGCAGACAAACAAAATCAGACTGCTACATAATGCCACACACAAAAGTCAGACCAAAATGAACTAAAGACATCAACACCAGTCTTGAATGCGTAGGAACATGGAAGAAAAGGTAAGCAAACCCTCAATGATATTGATGCTAAAGGAATCTTCAAAGATGAAACACCACTGACTAAAGAAGTGGAAGCAGAGATAAACAAGTGGAACTACATTAAATAAAGAACTTCTGTACCTCAAAAGAAACAGTGATCTATATATACAAAACCAGCTCATAGTATGGGAAAACTTATTCACTCTTCTGATAAAAGGTTAACAAAAAGATACACAGGCACTGGTAGAACTTTACAAGAAAAAAAAATGTTAAACCCGATTAGAAAACAGGGAGAAGAAATGAACAGATACTTCCTCAAAAAATTCAAATGGCCAAAGAGCACATGAAAATATGCATTACATCACTAATGATGAGGGCTATGCAAATCAAAACAGCAATAACTTATCACCTCACACCACAGAGGCTGGCACACATCCAAAAGAACAAGAACAACCAATGCTGTCACAGATGTATGGAGAAAGAACACTCATTCATTTTTGGTGGGAATGCTGACTAGTCCAGTCTTTTATGGAAGACAGTATGGATATACCTCATAAAACTAGAATTGAGCTCAACAATACCCATTTGACCCAGCAATACCAACCAGCAAAACTATTTCTGGGAATATACCTTAGGAACCCAAAAACACAGAGCAAAATGCCATCTGCATTTCTATGTTCATTGCGGTACTGTTGACAATAGCCAGTATCAGAAATAATCTGAGTGTCCAAAAACAGATGACTGGATAAAATGCTACATCTACACAATGGAATACTATGAAGCTATTAGGAAAAATGAAGTCATGAAATTTGCTTATGTATGTATGGACACGGAGAATATCATGTTGAGTGAAACTAGCCAGAGAGGAATAAATAGTATGACTACATTCTTTTGTGTGATATAAATAATTAATGACTACAAGAGTATGCTACCTGCACGGCAGAGCCTGGCAAGCTACCCGTGTTGTATTTGATATGCCAAGTACCAGTAACAATTATAGACCTCATTCGGAATGGATTGAGGCTCTTTATGTTCCGGAGCAAGCAAATGCCCTTGGGCCCTACTAGCATGAGAGAGGACATATGGAGACATATGGAGATGTTACTGGGGCCCGCTCAAAGCAAATTAATAGTAAGAGACTATATTGAAGGCCAGGAAAAACAGGGACCAGAAGGACTGGTCAATCATTGGAAGCATGCCACAAGTGTTTGAGGGATAAAGGGCAGTTACTATAGAAAAGGGACCAGTGTGACAATAATAGTTTGAAATAATCACCTTGGACAGGAACTGAATGTTGAAAGTTCATAAAGTGATATACCTGATAACCTTGCAGTATATGTATTGAAAGCCATGATGCCCTAAAGGACAGGGAAAATGAGAGAGAGAGAGTGAGAGAAGAGAGAAGAGAGACTGACAGAGAGAGAGAAGAGAGAGACAGAGAGAGAGAGAGAGGAAAATACTTTCATAAAGGAGGGAGAAACTGGGGACTGGGCTGGGAAATTGGGAAGTTGGTGATGGGAAATGTATATTGGTGAAGGGACAGGTGTTTTAATATTATGTTACAAAACCCAATCATGAACAACTTTGTAACTGTGTATCACACTGTGATTATATACATATATTATATATAATACATATATATATATATGATTATATATAATATATAATATTATTATATAATCACAGTGTGATACACGTTATATATATATATGATTATATATAATATATAATTATATATATTATATATATAATCACAGTGTGATACACAGTTATATATATATCTATATATATATATTTATAAACAAAGAGGTCTCCATGCAGATGCACTTGTGGGTAAAGTATGAATCACCTTTTTAAAGAAAATGCATCTGTTTAAAGAAAATATAAACTAAATAAGTACTTTACACAGCTTAATTAATATCCCTCCCAGAATTTCCTAAATAGATTTCCAAAACAGTTTCTGTAACAGCTGTAGAGTACTATGTTTTATCATCCATTTTGTCCACACCACCTTGCAACAACCCCTCCCCCAAGCCCATCACTACAGGGTATAGGTATAGTTATGCAGAGCACTGGTGCTCCCCTGAGTTCTGGACTTGACTGGTTCAAGTGTCACCAAGAGTGAATAACTCCTGAACACTACTTGAGAGCCCCCACCTTGGCAAAATAAATGAAAAGTAGAATTGAAAAGTGCATTTTTTCATTGTAGAATTGAAAAGTGCATTTGCCATGCATGCGGCCAACCTGGGTTCAATCCTCAGCTACCCATATGACACCCCCACAGCACTGCCAGGAGTAAATCCTGAATGCAGAGCCAGGTCTAACCCCTGTACACTGCCGGGTGTGACCCTAAAAGTCTGCCAAATAAAGAAAACAAGCAAGGAAGAAAAGTGCATTTTTTAACATTCCATCTCATTGATTTCTGCTCTAAGTTTTATTATTTCTTTCTGTCTGCTTGGGTTGGGCTCCTTTTGTTGATCACTCTCTAAGATCTTAAGTTGTGAAGTCAGACTGTTTATGATGGCCTTTTCTTCTTTTCTGATGAATGCTTGAAGAGCTATGAACTTGCCTCTTAACACTGCTTTCGCTGTATCCCACAAGTTCTGGTAATTCGTGTCTTCAGTCTCATTTGTTTTCAGGAATCTTTGGATTTCCTCTTTGATTTCTTTTATGACTTGCTGGTTGTTCAGCAGTGAGCTGTTTAGTTTCCAGGTACTTGGTATTTGTCTCCATTTTTGTGTACAATTAACTTCTATTTTCAGTGCCTCATGGTCTGAAAAAGTAGTTGGCACAATTTCTATCTTCTTGATTTTATGGAGGTATGATTTATGGCTCAGCATGTGATCTATTTTGGTGTATGTTCCATGTGCACTGGAGAAGAAAGTGTATTCAGCTTTTTGGGGATGAAATGCCCTGTATATGTCTACCAGCCCTCTTTCTTCCATCTCTTCTTTGAGGGCCAGTATTCCCATGGTAAGTTTCAATCTTGTTGATCTATCCAGAGTTGATAGAGCAGTGTTGAAGTCTCCAACTACAATTGTGTTGCTGTCAATGTCTTCTTTGAAGTCTATTAGTAGTTGTTTTAGGTATTTTGCTGGCCCCTCCTTGGTGCATATATGTTTAAGAGCGTGATTTCTTCCTGATAGATGCATCCCTTGACTATTAAGAAGTGACCTTCACTGTCCCTTCTGACCTTCTTCAGCCTGAAGTCTATGTTGTCAGATACCAGTATGGCTACCCCAGCCTTTTTGGATGGGTTGTTTGAATGAAGGATTGTTTTCCAGCCTTTTATTTTGAGCCTGTCTTTGCTCCGATTGTTCAGGTGTGTTTCTTGAAGGCAGCAGAATGTCGGATTCAATTTTTTGATCCATTGTGCCACTCTGTGTCTCTTAACTGGTGCATTTAGACCATTGACATTGAGAGAGATTATTGTCATGGGATTTTGTGCCATTTTTTCTGAATAGGTTGGTTGTTCTTTTGGGTTATGTCTCGTCTTATAGTAGATCATTCAGTCCTTCTTTTTAAGGTTGGTTTTGATTTTACAAAGTTCCTAAGCTGTTGTTTATCCAAGAAGTTGTATATCTGTCCTTCAAATCTGAGTGAGAGTTTAGCTGGATAAAGAATTCTTGCTGAGGCATTCATTTCATTAAGTTTTTTTTACTATATCCCACCACTGCCTTCGGGCTTGGAGGGTGTCTTCTGAGAAGTCTGCTGAAAGTCGAATGGATGCTCCTTTGTATACAATTTCCTTCTTTGATCTTGCTGCCTGAAGAATTATGTCTCTGTCTATGGCATCCATTACTTTGACTAGGATGTGTCTTGGGGTCTTTCTATTGGGGTCTCTTCCTGCTGGTACCGCGTCGGGCTTCTTGCATCTGGATGCCTTCATCCTTTAACTCGGGGGAACTTTTCAGCCAGGATGTTTTTAACTGTTTTAATTTCCTTGGGGTTACTTTCCTGTCCCTCTGGGACTCCTATGATTCTTATGTTGTTCCGCCTGGCTTCATCCCATTGTTCTCTGTTTCGTTGCTTGATCCATTATCCGGTCTTTTTTCCATCTTATGCCGATCTCTGAGTGCTTTCTGCAGCTCATCTTCAGTTTCACTGATTCTCTCTTCCGCTGCTATCATCCTACTATTCAGAGCCCCGATTGTGTTTTTCATTTCATCTACTGAGTTTTTAAGCGATGATATTTCTATTTGCATGGTTCTCATTTCTGCTCTCATTTCCTCCCGTAGTTTATTGACAGCCCTTTCAACTGCTTCGTTTATATTCCCCTGTATTTTATTGGACATCTGCTCAATTTTTTCGTTGAGCTCCTTAAACATCCTACCAATTTCTTCTCTGATTTCACTGTCAGAGATATCATGCACATCTGTATTCTTTTTTGAGTCTTCAGGGTCGATTCCTTCATCTGTTCTTCGAGCTGGGGATCTGCGTTTTTTTCCCCCATGGTGTTGTGGTGTTCAGGGATAGATTCCTCTGGTGTACTGTTTCTTTTTTCTTGAGGGTATTACCTTCCCTTGGTGTTGAAATTCCTAGTTTTTCTATTAATAAGCGGCCGCGTGGCGCCGCCCGCCAGCCACACACCCCAGGGAGGTAGGGTACCTGAGATGGAGTCAGGCCGGTGTGAGAGTTCAAAATGACCGAAAAGTGCATTTTATAAAGGAAAGTGCATTGTTTTCTTGTCATCAGAATAGTACTACAATGAATTTTCTTTTCGCTTTTTAACAAAGGCAGAATAACGAAATAAGGCAATGAAGTAAAACTACTTCTACAAGTATACAATGTTCTGTACTAATTAAAGACCATGTTACTGGAGTCCAAAAAAGAAGGAAGGAGAACAATATCTATGATGCTAGGATACAGTTTCGATGAATTATGAAAAACAATTCATAATAATAAATTAAAAATAATTCTATTTTTTGTAATGGTTAAAAATGAGAAGCTTTTTCCATCTTCAAACTCATCTAAAATGCTGCTGTGAATAATAAAATTTGCACTCTGAAAGAATTAAGTGCTAGGTCAGTGTGTTTGCTCAGTATTTGTCACTTTTTATGGTGGGTGTAGGAGGCTTTCCCATCGTGTGCAGCGGCCTGGGTGGTAGGGAATGGCCAGCCAGTGTGTTTCATCCATCTGGGCTAGAGGTTCAATGCAAGACGTTAGGCTACTGAGTTGGATCCTGTGGCTGTCGCCCGGCTACTTCCAACAGTACTGTTGGTCTCCAAGGGAAGCAACTAGTGCTGCTCATGGAGAGTCTGGTTTTGAGCCCAGGTTGGGTGTGCTTAGTTGCCCCATCTCCCATCTCTGTATCAATTTATTTTAGATGAATTTTATGTAAATATAATATGTCTTACTCTTTACTAACAGAAACCACAGGGCAAAGTATAGCATCTTTTGATGGCATACTTCCAGATTTGCTGCATTGCTGGCGGGAGATGTGACTCCCACCAGATGGAGTAGGGTACCCTGGAGGGTCTTCTGCATGACTTTGTGACTTGGGGAGAAGAGCGCAGCAGCCTTGAGAAAGGACTTGACAGTTTCCTCTCTACCCTCCTCTGTCGCCTGGAAATCTAGGACTGATGAGAGTCTCCTCCCAGGAGTTTTGTTGATTCCGCTCATAAAACAGTTTCTGGAGAAAAGTGAAGTAAGGGAATGGAAAGTGAGAGATGTGCATTCAGCAGTAAACACGGGCTTCTCCAGAATGGGAACCAAAGAACAGCCAAAGGTAGATCTGCAGTGAGTTCCCAAGACAGAGCTTATAAGCCACAGACTATGAAAATGCACCAAGATGGGCAGATGCAAGCACTTTCTCCAGAACGCCAAGGCGTGACCTAAAGTCTGAAAACACAAATCACAGACTGGGCTGCAGGCAAAATTCTACCTTTCCCTCTACCAATTTAGTATAAATACATAGTTTCTCCAAACTCACCCCTACCCCAGTCCCAAAATGTTACTAAAGTGATTACTATGGAGCTGTTAATAATTCTTTTGCTATTCCTAGCCAGGTCTTTGTTCCAGTGACATGGACTCTACTCCCCAGGCAATCAAGCCATACTCTGGACCTTGAATTCTGCATCTCAATGCTTTTCCTGTCTTTCTAAAATGAGTCAGATGTCATGCCTTCAACCTTTGGGCTGCCTTAGGTTGGAAAAATTGTTTTGTCCACTGTTCTTTACCAGAGCCCCCTTTTCTCTGCAGTTTTTACGTTCGTTCCTTCCTTCACTTAATCTTCATTTAATTAGAAACATGCTGGCCCAGAAGTTAATTAACAAATGGCTCTGTAAAGCTCTTGACTCTCTGCCATCTCTTTCTACTTCCAAGTTGCCCGAGGCGTCAGAGAGAACTGGCCCCACTGTTAACCCTAGTTTACAGCACAAGTTGAAAGTGCTCTGGAAAGGGAAGCTTCTAAAAGGTGAGCAGAATCACACTGTGCTAAGAATTGTTAGGCAGAACAGTTCCTAGCAGAGGAGCGAGCTTCATTCAAAAATAACCCTTATGATCTCTGAAGTCTCCAAGCAATTGCTTTATTACTTTTTCCTTCTTATCCAAGAAGCACATTGAAAACCATATTTCCAAGTTACAAGGTATATATATATATATATATATATATATATATATATATATATATGGTATATATAGTATATATATAAGGTATATATATAAGGTATATATACATATATAACATATATATATATCTGATGTTTTGGTTTATTAAATCTAGAGTTTTTTATTAAAAACTCATTGAGTAGTAAGTATGCTTTGTTGATGCCCTGATTCATCACAAACACAATAGCTAAGGGGTGGTTTGCTTTTTTTTTTTTTAAATGTTTTTCTTGGTTTAATCTTTCTGCAATTATTTTGTAAAGGTTACTTTAAAAAAGAATTATTTATTTTTGTTGCCGGCGGTGTCTCCAGCTGACTTATGTAGCGGGCAGGAGAGCAACTACAGCCTTGATAAGAAAATCTACTGTTTTCTCTCTATCCACCTCTGCCATTGGGAACAACTGGGGAAATCTAAGAGAGTGAGCTTTGCTTCTTGTAGGAGAGTCAGTCCTAGACCTTAACCAGGCTTTTTGGGTCCCCGCTTTTCCCTCACAGAGAGGATTTTCAGGAGATAAACAGTGAAGTAAAAAAAAAAAAGGTTTTATGTGGAAGTTTTGAGGAAAGCGAGAGAAAAGAGAGAGCAAGACAGAGAGAGAGGAGGAGAGAGAGAGAGAGAGAGAGAAGAGAGAGAGAGAGAAACACTCAAGAGAAAATGCGGGCTTCTCCATAGTTGAGAGGGGGCTCCAGTACACTCCCAGATATGAAGCCTGAAGGCACACATCTCAAGAGGGGAGGGCCGGGAAACACATGTGCTCGGGTACCACGTGTGCTACTCAATGACAGCACGTGTTCACAAACAGCACAGGGGCTTGAGCAGCATACGTGCATTCTTCCTTTGTTCAAACTGGCTTTTATAGGATTTCTCCTAAGCTGCTCAACATGGGTCTTTCTACAGATAAGAGTCCATTGCTAGGATAGTTGCTAAGGAGGTAGATTAGGAGTAGTAGATGGTGTTCTTTGGAATTCGTTTCCTGGCCTTTCATCCTTCTGGAGCTTCTCTCTGAGGCAGGTCCAGCCTTCCCTGCATTTTTGCTGGTGTCAGACCAAAGTCTCATCTTCTACAGCCTTACTTCCTGTATGCACAAGGTGGGTCCTGACATCCTTAGGGCAATAGGTGTTATTGCTGCCATAGGGGGCCTTTACCTGCCTGCCTTTTCAATTTTCAAATTTTGTTCGTATTTGGACTGTCCTAAATGGTTCTCTCAATTTGAAAAAAGTAGATACTAGAAAAATATTCCATTCTCCATCCCCCATATTCATGAGCGTTATGTGGTAACCATTTGTGTGGAAAAGTATATTCAGAAAAGCATTATCTGTGTGCCTGTGAATAGAATGATAATTGGATACTGATGGGTGAGAATTAAATAGGAAATGTCAAGGTGGTTTCAGAAAAGTTTCACTAAAAAAGAACAGGGAAATGCTCAGGAGTTTACAGGCAATTACTTAATTATTTCATGACATATTCTATGTCAATTGCTTAATTATTTTATGAGTTTTAAAAAATTAATTTCATCCTGTCAGAGAAAAATGTCAATAGCAAAATCTATACTTAAGGTAAAGAATTCAGAAAAAATTCTTTAAAGAATTTTTCTCTTGAATGTAAAAAAAATTTCAGTATCAATGGATTTCACATTGGTGTTAGATTAAAATTGGTAGCTTAGATTTTTGCATATTTTTTTGAACGAAGAAATTTAAAAACTGCAAAATCTTAAAAGAGGAAGCCTCAGTTTCCCTTTGTCAGTGGCTAAGAGCAGTTCCATTTTTGGCTGCCCCATCCTAAATATTTTACTTCCTGAAAATTCCTACAATCTTTTTTATTAACACGTACTTAACAATTGTCCAACATAAAATTTAGTCCCAGAGATTTTTAAGCTGACCTGGAGGTGAAGATAATGGCATTACCTAAAGCAAATGGCTAGAGAAGGATCTGTTGGGTCTTGCAATCTTTGTAACATTCTTTTCAAATGATAAATACAAAGAGCCCAATTTTCCTTAAGGCCCTACACAATAAAACCTTATCTTTCACTTCCTTGTTCTCCTTGACAGGAAGACCCAGTGTTTCTAGAAATACCACCCATACACAAAGAAAAAAAAGCCTTAATTAACTTATCCTATGATAAAGTTTTTTCCCACAGGGTAGTTTTTTTCTTTCTTTTTCTTCTAATTTAGAGTGAACTTTTCTACTTTACAACTCTGAGCCTAAGCATCTTTATTACTCAGTATTTTCATTTTGGAAAATGAAGACCTAGAACCGTGGTACAGCATGGGCGCCTGCTGACCTTGCTCCTGCATCAATCTTTATGAGAGTGTTCCTGATGTTTGAAACAATTATCCCATCGTCTTGAAAAAATTCAGGGATGAAAAAGGAGCATAGAAAGTTAGTTTCGATGTAAAATTTATTTTCAATATTTTCTTAGAGAATTTTCACAACACTCATAAAATGATTTTTTCTGGCTTTTTTGGGTCACACCTGGCGGTACTCAGGGGTTACTCCTGACGCTTATTCAGAAATTCTATAAATTAACAGGTTACGGTAAATTACTGTGTTTGTCATACAACCATTTTGCCACTAGGTGGTAGTATAATTCCTTGAAAAAACTCCAAGTGTGTTAATTTTAGTATTGATTAAAAAAAAATTATAAAACATGAGTTATTTTGTTTCATTTCTCCGTAGATTTAATAACTTGTAAACATTTTGTATTGTAACTAAGTTATTTTATTCTTATCATTTTAAAAAAGTTCCTTTTAAGCAACTTTTTAAAATGATAAATAAAAAAATCACAGTAATAATGATGAAAATAAATGATAATCACAGCTGACAGTGTTCAAGCTTGGATTTGTGCCATATACTGTGCTAGGAAAGTTACATATATCAATTTAATGCTTACTGCCCTATTATTACTTTAATACAATCATGTTGCCTTCTTTACAGACAAGAAAATGAAGGTTTAGATTAGCGTTCTTACTTATATAGTTTTGTGATATTATGCCCTATGTTACATTTTCTCATTGAATTAGAGCTATGTTTCAGGAGAGAGCACAGTCCATTCCACAAAATCCACCCCATGAAAATTAACTTTTTTGAACCCCTGAGCTGAAGATTTTGATTCAGTAGGTCTGGGATAGAGACCCAGGAATCTAGATTTTGGATACATTTGCCTTGTGATTTTTACCCTCAAATAAGTTTTTAAATGATGGACTGTGGGTCAGGGAGATAACACCGAGATCGGGGTAAATGCTTTGTATCCACCGAGTCCAGATTTGATGATAGCACCGCAAGCCTCCTACTTTCGACACCTTTCACTGTGGTTTGTGGTCCCTAGTCTGAAAGACCTGTTAGATAAATATCACTGGAGTAGCACCCAGTCCCATGAGCATCACTTTGGAGACTCTCCCTACTCTTAGAGACTCTCCTTACTCTTACCCCCACCCCAGACATCCCCACAAAAGCTACGAACAACTTACTCTCTTCCTTGGATTGAACGGCCCTTTTTATTACAATGTTTAAAATAATTTCTTTACTGTGTGCAGATAGGTAAAGGAAAAACCATGGTAACCTCTCAGTAACTGTATTGCAAACCATAATGCCCAATGGGGGGGGAGAGAGAAAGAAGGAAAGTGACTGCCTTAAAATGTGATTAGCAATATTGAGATAATAAATTTCATAACTAAGGTTGTGGATCTCAAAATCCTGATATCATAACCTCAAAAGTGATAGTGATAGTGATAAGAAAGGGATTAAGACCCATTCTTATTAAAGTTAGTGGGTGAAAAGTAAAGCATACAAGAATCACACCATAATATATCCCCAAATCCCTGAAGAAAGGGCAAGATAACTGAGAAATCTAATTTCAGGCTCATTGCACCTGCCTAAGGCTAAGGATGAAAAATATGACAGAGAATAGTAATCCCAACCCAGCCAGATTATAAAGCTACAGAATTGTAAATAAGAGCACTTACTTCTTCTCACAACTTCTACCTTGATATATTTAATATTCAGAGTATTGGCTATCAAATGACTTGTTAGAATCTACTAAGTTTTAAGTATAGATATTGGCAGTTGACTGGTTACTTCTCCTGTTACTATTTTAACAAGTCAAATAATTTAATTATTTTATTATTAACAGAGTAACTATAATTTCTGATATTTTCAGAAATTTTTTCATATCAACTCATCAGGTAATAGAGATTTTTTTCTTTTTTTCATAAGACGTTCATATTTTGGTTTCGGTCATACAGTGTTCCAGCACCCATCCCTCCACCAGTGCCCATTTCCCACCACCAATGTCCCCGATTCCCCTCTCCTCTCCCCTAGCCTGCCTCTATGGCAGGTTCTTAATTCCTTTCTCTTTCTCTCTCTCTTTCTCTTTTCCTCCCCTTCCACATTGTGGATTACAATACATACATTAAGAGGTTGTCATGTGTATCTTTTTGCCTGTATTTAATGATTTTTTTCTTGATAAAATATTTAAAAGCAAACTAAACCAAGAACTACCACTAGGGGTCACTAATCACCACAAAATTTTACCTAATCTTGAAGTCCCCAACTGTTCAAATTTTTATATGTGAGAAAGAATTAGCCTATTTACATTAACTTTTTCATTTACTACAAAAAAGTACTAGTAGCAGTTTTATATTCTTAAACAGAAACACTGACCAAATTACTGTGTTAGAAATGGAGAGTATCATTGTACATACTCCATAGCTATTAGCTCTTGTCTTTTGTCTCAACTATAGAGAAGCTATGACCTTTCTATTGGCAGTCCACTAAACCAACCTACTTGTATCACCCCATTTCATGTGTTTCACTGTTTTAATTTATTCTACTGAGGACTCCAAATTTAGCATAAGCTCACTACGAAATTGAAGAGTATCACGCTGAGTGAAATGAGTCAGAAGGAGAGGTGCAGACATGGAGTGATTGCAGCCATTTGTGGGATATTAAAAAATAATATGAGACGAATGCCCAAGGACAGTAGAAATAAGGACCAGGAGGACTGATCCACGCGGGAAGCCTGCCGCAAGTGCTGCGGGAGGAGACAAGAATCTCAAGGGTTGGGATAGTAAAGGAACCACTATGATGGAAATAGTTGGAAATGATGACTATGGATAAAACCACGTGCTGAAAGGAGGTAAAGGAGCAAACATGATGACCTCTCAGGTTCTGTATTAGGAAGCAGAGTGCCCAAAAGGGGGAGAAAGAAAGAAGGAAGGAAGGAAGGAAGGAAGGAAGGAAGGAAGGAAGGAAGGAAGGAAGGAAGGAAGGAGAAGGAAGGAAGGAAGGAAGGAAGGAAGGAAGGAAGGAAGGAAGGGAGGGAGGGAGGGAGGGAGGGAGGGAGGGAGGGGGGAGGGAGGGAGGGAGGGGAGGAGAGGAGGGAGGGAGAGAGGAAGAGAGGGAGGGGAGGGAGGGAAGGAGAGGGAGAGAGGAAGGGAGAGGGGGAGGAGGAAGGGAGGGGGAGGAAGGAAGGGAGGGAGGAAGAAAGGATGGAAGGAGGAAGGGAGGGAGGGAGGGGAGAAGGAAGGGAGAGAGGAAAGAAGGAAGGAAGGTAGGGAGGAAGGAAGGAAGGGAAGGGAGGAAGGAAGGATGGAAGGAAAAAAGGAGGGAGAGGGGAGGAAGGAAGGAAGGAAAAGAAGGAAGGAAGGAGAGGAAGGAAGAAAGGAAGGAGGAAGGGAGGGAGAGAGGCAGGTAGGGAGGCAGGCAGGGAGGGAGGGAGGGAGGAGGGAGGGAGGAAGAGAGAGGAGGCAGGGAGGAGGAAGGGAGAAGAGGACAGAGGAAGGGAGAGGAGAGGGAAGGAAGGAGGAAGGAAGGAAGGGGAAGGAAGGAGAGGGAGGAAGGAAGGAAGGAAGGAAGGAAGAAGGAAGGAGGGAGGCAGGGGAGGCAGGAGGGGAGGAGAGAGAGGGAGGCAGGAGGAGGAGGGAAGGAGGGAGGAGGGGGAGGAAGGGAGGGAGGAGAAGGAAGGGAGGGAGGAGGAAGGAAGGAAGGGAGGAGAGGGAGGAAGAAAGGATGGGAGGAGGAAGGGGAGGGAGAGGAGGAAGGAAGGGAGGGAGGAAGGATGGAAGGGAGGGAGGAAGGAAGGATGGAAGGAAAGAAGGGAGGACGGAAGGAAGGAAGGAAGGAAGGAAGGAAGGAAGGAAGGAAGGAAGGAAGGAAGGAAGGAAAGAAGAAGGATGAAAGGAAGGAAGGGAAGGAAGGAAGGAAGGAGGCAGGGAGGGAGAGAGGCAGGGAGGTAGGCATGAGGAGGGAGGGAGGGAGGGAGGAAGAAAGGGAGGCAGGGAGGGAGGGAAGGAGGGGACGGAGGAAGGGAGAGGAGAAGGTAGGGAGGGAGGAAGGGAGGAAGGGGAGGAGAAGGAAAGGAAGGAAGGAAGGAAGGAAGGAAGGAAGGAAGGAAGGAAGGAAGGAAGGAGGGAAGGAAGGAAGGAAGGAAGGAAGGAAGGAAGGAAGGAAGGAAGGTAGGAAGGAAGGGAGGGAGGATGGGAGGAGGGAGGAACGGAGGGAGGGAGGGAGGGAGGAATGCTGATTCAGCAGTGGAAAATTCTGCTGGGAAATAAGTCTTCCACCTGACAGCGAGAATATTACCTTAAGAGGTATTCCTGTGACTGTACAGGAGTTCACCTTGGGTCACTTCAGACCATGATTATATATGTTCAAATTCTGTCAATTCCTTAATTTTCTTACAAGAGTTGGAATGGACACACTAGAGAGAGAATTTCTCTTAAAAAGTATCATGTGAAGCCAAATGAAAGTCAAACAGTTCTGCTACATTATAGTCCATCATTCTATTAATCTGAACGTCAGTAAGTAAACAAGCTCTCGGGATTACAACGTGCCCATCTCGGGCTCTCTGCATTCACCCCCCCCCCCCCTTTCTGGTTTCCCTTCGTAGTTGAAAAACATAAAGGTCAAAAAATGCCCAAGCACACACAAAAGGGAATGGATTTTTGCACGATCACTTAATCACTTGACATGCCGTTATTCATCGATTTGCTCGCGCGTATGCCAGTAACATTTCAATTTGACCCTATCAAGTGATAGTGTAACCCCAAAGGCATGCCATGCCATTTGGACGGCATCATTTTTTAATTACCAGTTTCTCAACATATGAGTAGCAATGAACAGAAAAAAATATTAAATATCTCCATGGAAAACTTGAAAGAAATCTCCAGAATATTCCCTGAATATAGTATCTTTTACATTAATACTTAAACACTGATATAGCTCCAATATAAAGCAGATAATATTTTGGAATCTCAGGGTTTTTTATTTTTTTGGAAAGTAAAAAACAGATGAAGATCCCCAAGTGGGAAGGAACTTAGCATAGAACTAAGTTCTGAAATCTCAGTTTTATACAACCAAAATGTCTTTTCAATAAAAACCTTTTTTCCCCTCAAATAGTGTTTGATTTACTCAAGATTCTGGAACACATAGAAACTAAGAAGTCAGAACTTTCCCTCAGATTACACATAACCACTTAATCACTTGATCACTTGACATTCCATTGTTCATAGATTTCCTCAAGCAGGCACCAGTAACATTTCCATTTGACCCTATCCTGTGCCAGTGTAGCCCAATGCCATCTGCTTGCTTCAGGAATATGAAGAGCCTCAAACTGTTTTTTTCAGGGTATTGACAATGAAGTCTGACCATCTTGTAGGTGGGCATCCATGTGATCTTTTGATGTCTGGTGGGATCCAGTCCGTAATGGCTCTAGTACAGCTCTAGTCCAAATTGCATTACATGTCCAGCCCATCTGATTTTCGATGCCCTGGCAAATGAGACAGTGTACCTGAACCTGGAATGTCGACAGAGGTCAGAACTCTGAATTCATTCTCTCACTTGAGTGAGGTGTGATATTCCAAGCATAGCTCTTTCAATTCCTCTCTAGAGGGAGACCAGAATAGCATTCTTATTCTACTTTCATAGGGCCCAGGTGTCTGAGGCATATGTTAATGCAGGAAAATGGCAGAGTCGAAGAGATGTGCCCAGAGCCGGAGGTTCTTTGTCCTTAAAACTATTTCTTTGATGCTCTAGAAGGCATTCCATACTGCTCTCTTCCTCCCGCGCAGCTCAGGTTTTAGGTCGTTCATCATGTTGACTTCTTGACCTAGCTACACATAACTGCTGCATTCTGAGATGTTTGTTTCATTGAGAGTGAATGGGGCCTCAGGAACTAGTTCATTTTTCATGAACATAGTTTTGTTGAGATTCAGTTGTAGACCTATCTTTCCACATTCTCAGTCAAAGTCAGCCAGCATTTGTGCTGCTTGGTTAATGTTTGGTGTCATTAGAACGATGTCACCAGTGAAGCAGAGGTGGTGTAGTTGCTGACCGTCTATCTTCACTCTCATTCCTTCCCATTCTAATTGTCGCATGATGTTCTCGAGGGTGGCGCTGAAGAGTTTCAGTGAAATGGTATCACCCTGATACAATTTCCTCTTTTGACATCGATGATCACTTCCTTGTAGAATGGTGAGATCCTAGTGGTGAATCCATAATACAGCTCACGAAGGATCTTGATGTATTTGGTTTGAATGCCCTATTTGGCTGGGGCTTCAATGACCGCCTCGGTCTCCACAGAATCAAAGGATTTTTTTAAATCAATGAACGTGAGACAGAGTGGCAACTTGAACTCCCTACAAACCTCAATGAGCTTGGTTACCATGTAGATTTGGTCGATTGTGCTGAATCCTTTTTGGAAGCCAGCTTGCTCGCATGGTTGTACTTCATCTAATGTTCTGCCAATCCTGTTCAGGATGACTCGGGATAACAACTTTTAGATGACAGACAACAGGCAGATGGGGCGATAGTTGCCAATGTTGTGGATGTCTCCCTTCTTGAACAGTAGAACTGTCCTGCTGGTTTTCCATTGGGAGGGCACCTTGCATCCGGACAGGTAGTGTGTGAAGAGCTGAGTCAGTGTACTTGTGAGTGAAATCAAAGCAATACACTGACTTTTGTGTCAAATTAAGATGACACAACTTTGACATGTTACCACAAGGCCATACCATTTTTAATATTTATATTTTTTGTACAGGACTGTGGGAAAGAATATTGAAATTGGTAAGAAAGTTACCACATTATTAGATTATTTCAATATTAGAACATTTAACATATAGTTCATTGGAAAGAGTGCTTTTAAAATCCTGAATGAATTTTAATAGTACTATCCAAGAGAGCCAGATCGTGCATGCTATGCCCAAGGATAAGTGTACTTAAATCTCATGTCTGAGATTAAAATCCTTTCCTCCCCAAAAAATACTAAAAAAGATTGCATATCATACTGATCACTTGATCACTTGATCACTTGAATCCGTTATTCATCGATTTGCCCGAGCGGGCGCCAGTACCATCAGTATCATACTGGTAGGCATTCATAATGAAAACAGACAGATATAAGCTGTCTGGATGTGGGGACAAGTGAATTCAAATGAGATATGGATTATCCTATCATTTTGAATCAATCTTTTTGAACAACAAAACATAAAAATCAGCATTAAAAGTGAAATTTTAACTATGCAATGTTAAGGTCATTGACCTTAACTCAAGCAAGAGCCAAGATACAATGACAGGAACTTAAAATTTCCATGTGCCCTGTTATAAACATTAGAGTTGGCTTGCTGTAGGTGAGAGTTTTATATTCTCCGTTCACCTAATGCTGTATCAGAGATACAAACAGCAGATTCAACTAAGCAACAGTTTTGTTTGATGTCTGGCGCTGATATTCAGAAGAGAGGGAAGAACATCATTTCTGCACAGTAGCAGTTTGGGAATGGCTGATGGATAGGGCTCGCCTCTATCATTTCTGCTTCCTCTTGTGAGTGCTGAGATTATGTTTCTCAGTTGTTTACTGGGAAATGTCTGATTACAGCTTTTGGTCTAAGGACAACCTCAGACTGGGTATTTCAAGTGCCCAGTCTTTTTTTTTGATACTGCAAATGCAAGCATAAAGCTGAAGCTCTGTGTAGCGTTTATGTTCAGTGTCTTCCACCTTGGATTAGATATTAAATTGGTTTCACCCATGTTGGGGGCTTCCTTTAGTTTTCAATTGTCTGCAGCACAAACCTGTCAGTTTGGACCATAGCTGTGAATCCACAGCCTTAAAGAAGTTGCAGCCCTGTTGGTTGATGCTCTTCAAACCAATGATGCGCCCCTGTTTGGACAGGCAAACTCAGGCGTGGCTACTTCTAACCATTTTAGGAGTAGCAGTCTACTGAATTGAACTCAACAAGATCGAGTTTATTTTTGACTCAACACGTGCTGTATAAAACTGAGGTTTTAGCAAACCTTTATGTTGAGGACCCTTTCACCTTAGTCTGATGTTTTATTTTTGCTGACTTGCTAGTCACTTTTATTTCTAAGTATCTTGTTTCTTCTTCCCTATTTCCACCCCAGTGAAAGCACTCCTTTCTGTTATTGTTGTTTCAGTTTTGGGGGTCACATTGAAAAATATTCAGGGATTAATTCTGGCTTTACACTCAGGAATTTTTCTTGCAGGTGTTTGGGAGACCATACAGGATGCCAGAGATCAAACTCAATCCACATAGATGCCAGGAAAGGGCCTTAGTAGCTGTATTATCTCTATAGCCCCGGAAAAGCACGCCTTAATTCTGAATTGTTCAGTTTTAATTTGTTTGTTTGGTTTGCAGACTGTACAGATGGTGCTCAGGGTTTACTACTGACTCTGCACTCAGAGATCACTCTTGGAAGGCTAAAGGACCATATGTGGTGCCAGGGAACAAATCTGGGTTGCTTGTGGGCAAAGCAATCTCCATCTCCACTTGTCCATGGTTTAATTTTCCAGAGTATCAAATCTCCTGAAACAATGACCAGGGTCTCCAGTGAATTTTCTCAAAGTGGTTTACAGGGCTGTATGTGAAGCTTATTTTTATGCATTTGATGTGTTGATGTCACAGGAGTACTCACAGAAATGTCCCATTTTAGTTTAGGAAGGTACCACCCACTTTAGGGTTATCTTAGAGTCAGAAATATTTAGTAAATTAAATTTAGCCAAAGTTAATCAAGGCTTCTCTTATCCACATTCATATTTAGCAACTTTAAAAAGCTTTCTCCTAGCCTGGAAAAAATTCATATGAATTTAGAACGAAATAGAAGATATAGTGATTTGAATGTAATTAAATAAAAATGCCAAAAATGATTACAAATTTACTGTTGAAGAGAAAACTAGACAAAGGGAAGAAAACTTTTTATTTTCCCAATGTGGTAACAGTCAGATGATGAAATTTAGTATTTTCTGTCACTGAGCATAGATCACTTGATTCACTTGAATCCCGTTATTCATCGATTTGCTTGAGCGGGCGCCAGTAACATCTCCATTGGACCCTATCACGTGCCAATGTAGCCCAATGGCATCTGGTGGATTCAGGAATATGAAGAACCTCAAACCGTTCCTTCAGGGTCTTTACAAGGAAGTCTGACCATCTAGTAGGTGGGCGGCCACGTGGTCTTTTGACATCTCGTGGGATCCAGTCGGTAATGGCTCTAGTCCAGTGGTTGTCTCCAAATCGCATTACATGTCCAGCCCATCTGATTTTCGATGCCTTGGCAAACGAGACAGCATCCCTGATTCTGGAATAGCGACGGAGGTCAGAACTCCGGATTCCTTCTCTCACTTGAGTGAGGCGTGATATTCCAAGCAAAAGCTCTTTCGATTCCTCTCTGGGAGACCCAAATAGCATTCTCATCCTGCTTTCGTAGGGCCCAGGTCTCTGAGGCGTATGTTAATGCAGGGAGAACGGTGGAGTCAAAGAGATGTGCCCAGAGCCAGAGGTTCTTTTGTCCTTTTAGCTATTTCTTCAATGCCTTTGAAGGCATTCCATGCCGCTCTCTTCCTCCTGCGCAGCTCAGGTTTTAGGTCATTCATCATGTTGATTTCTCAACCTAGGTACACATAACTGCTGCATTCAGAGATGTTTGTTCCATTGAGAGTGAATGGGGCCTCTGGAACTAGTTCATTCTTCATGAACATAGTTTTCTTTAGATTCAGCTGTAGATCTACCCACCCTGCAGTCAGCCAGCATTTGTGCCGCTTGGCTAATGTTTGTTGTTACAATAATGATGTCATCAGCAAAGTGGAGGTGGTTTAGTTGCTGACCATCTATCTTCACTCCCATTCCTTCCCATTCTAATTGTTGCATGATATTCTCGAGGGTGGCGCTGAAGAGTTTTGGTGAAATGGTATCACCCTGTCGAACCCCTCTTTTCACATTAATGATCACTTCTTTGTAGAATGGTGAGATCCTGGTGGTGAATCCGTAATACAGCTCACGAAGGATCTTGACGTATTGGGTTTGAACACCCTGTTTGGCTAGGGCTTCGATGACTGCTTCAGTCTCCACAGAATCAAAGGCTTTCTGTAAATCAATGACCGTGAGAGAGAGCGGCATCTTGTACTCCCCTACAAACCTCAATGAGCTTGGTTACTGTGTGAATATGGTCGATTGTGCTGAATCCTTTCCGTAAGCCTGCTTGCTCGCATGGTTGTCCTTCATTTAGTGTTCTGCTAATCCTGTTTAGGATGACTCGTGTAAACAGCTTGTAGATGACGGACAACAGGCAGATGGGGCGATAGTTGCCAATGTCGTGAATGTCTCCCTTCTTGAACAGTAGCACTGTCCTGCTGGTTTTTCCATTGGGAGGTCACCTTGCATTCGGACAGGTAGTGTGTGGAGAGCCGAGCTAGTGTATTGATGAGTACCGATGGCAGATTCTTCAGGTGTTCGGGTCTGACTTTGTCTGGACCTGGTGCCGTTCCCTTCTTTACCGACGAGATGGCATGTCGGATTTCAGAAGGGAGAATGTTGGGAATGACATATCCATCCTGTGGAATTTGGTATGTGGGCAGGTGGATGTGGCTATCAAAGAGATTTGAGTAGAAGTCTTGGATAATCTTCTCCATTGCCTTTCTGGAAGATGTGATAGATCCATCAGGGCGTCGGAGGGCAGTCATCTTGGTCTTATAGTTGGCGAAGGACAGGCGGGCAGTGCAAATGCTTTTCCTGGCTTCTGCTGCATCTTCCAGTATTTCTGCTCTTCTGTCTTTGAGGTCTTCTTTTATCGCTTCTCTGCACCGTTTAGCAATCTTGGACGTTAGCATTTGGTCTCCTGAGGCTCGCGCCTTGCCACGTTGGTGAATGAGCTCGAGAATTTCTGAAGACAGGCGTCCTTTTGTGTCTTTTTCTCTCTCGGCATTCTTCGCACAATCATGGAGGTGCTGAACCAGTCGGTTGTATTCTTCATTGATGTCATCAATGATGGTATCTTCCCCATGTTGCTGCAATGGTTCCAAAGAGTTCCCAGTTGGTGATCGTTGTGGGAGTTCTCTTCTTAAACTTTGCAGCCTTTTCTCCCGTTGCGGGAAGTAGAATTTTGCAACGAAGGAGACGGTGGTCCGATCCTGTTTGGAATTTGGGGACGACAGCTACATCGGTCAGACAAAACCGTCGATTGAATATGATGTGGTCAATTTTATTGCGGAACTGTCCACCAGGATTATTCCCATGTCCAACATTTCGCTTCAGGTTTCTGGAACTGTGAGTTGCCACGAATGGTCTTGGTGGACATGTTGAACTCAGATAGTCTCTCACCCTGTTCGTTCCATTCTAGGCCATGGGTCCCGATGTGGAGTTCTTCAGCTGATCTTCTTGGTCCTATCTTGGTATTAAAATCACCGACTATGATCTTGTAGAAGGTGTGATCTTTTTATAGAACTCCTCAATTCCATGTAGAGTTTCTCAATTTCAGCTTCTTTGTATGTGGATGTTTGTGCGTAGACAATGAAGAGAGAAATTGCTGGCAGTGGGCCACATCTCTTCAAGTGTAATCGTCCTATTCAGTTTGTTAGGCATTCAAATGAATCAATGTTTATGGCCATGTTCGTGTTGACAAGGACACCAACGCCACCGACGCCTCTTTCGTCGCATGTTCCAAGGAACAGTTCTTCTCTGGTGTCAAATACAGCATGATGCAACTGACACCTCCTCGTCTCAGTCAGACCAATGATGTTGTACTTGATCTTTTTTTGCTTGCAGCATCAGATCCTCAATATATGCTTCCGATGCCAGTGTACATGCATTGAAAGTACAGACAGTCATTTTAGTCCTTCTTCGTTTTGGCAGCCTAGGATGGCCATGAAATTTTGTCAGGCACTGTTTGTTTGCCTTTCTTACTGCTGCCATATTAGGGCATAGATACATACATAAAATGTATCCCTGTTTTCCACGAAATCTATAATAATGGCATCAAACAGTAATATATGTTTCTGTAGGGAAACCATGAAAGAATAAGTAATAATAAATAGCTCAGTACTGCTATTTTATTTAAATGACAAGTACTCTACAGTCAAGATGTTAATAATTGTTCTCCACCTATTCATCTTTCTCAAGACATATGAAGTCTTCCTCTTGAAATCAAATCTGTTCTTTTGGTTTCAACTGTGTAATTTCCCCAGACTTTGAGTCTAAATAACCTGTCTACAAGAGACCGAATCTTAAATAAGTTTACTTCTTGATCACTTGATCACTTGACATTCCATTATTCGTCGATTTGCTCGAGCGGGTACCAGTTAATTTCTATTTGACCCTATCACGTGCCAGTGTAGCCCAATGGCATCTGGTTGCTTCAGGAATATGAAGAGCCTCTAACTGTTCGTTCAGGGTCTTGACAAAGAAGTCTGACCATCTTGTAGGTGGGCGGCCACGTGATCTTTTGACATCCCGTGGGTTTCAGTCTGTAATGGCTCTAGTCCAGTGGTTGTCTCCAAAAAAGCATTACATGTCCAGCCCATCTGATTTTCGATGCATTGGCAAATGAGACAGCATCCCTGACTCTGGAACAGTGATGAAAGTGAGAGCTCCGGATTCCTTCTTTCACTTGATGAGGCGTGATATTCCAAGCATAGCTCTTTCCGATTCCTCTTTGGGAGACCCGAATAGCATTCTCATCCTGCTTTCGTAGGGCCCAGGTCTCTGAGGCGTATGTTAATGTAGGGAGAATGGTGGAGTTGAAGAGATGTGCCCGGAGCCGGAGGTTCTTTGTCTTTTTAGCTATTTCTTCGATGCTTTTAGAAGGCATCCCATGCTGTCTCTCTTCCTCCTGTGCAGCCTCCGGTTGCAGGTTATTCTTCATTTTGACTTCTCGACCTAGGTACACATAACTGCTGCATTCAGAGACGTTTGTTCCATTGAGAGTGAATGGGGCCTCTGGAGCTAGTTTATATTTCATAAACATAGTTTTGCTGAGATTCAGCTGTAGACCTATCTTTCCACATTTTCGGTCAAAGTCAGCCAGCATTTGTGCTGCTTGGCTAATGTTTGTTGTTACTATAATGATGTCATCAGCAGAGTGGAGGTGGTGTAGTTGCTGACCATCTATCTTCACTCCCATTCCTTCCCCATTCTAATTGTCGCATGATGATTTCAAAGGGTGGTGCTGAAGAGTTTTGGTGAAATGATATCATATAACCCTGCCAAACCCCTCTTTTGACATTGATGATCACTTCTTTGTAGAATGGTGAGATCCTGGTGATGAATCTGTAATACAGCTCACGAAGGTTCTTGATGTATTGCCTTTGAACACCCTGTTTGGCTAGGGCTTTGATGACTGCTTCAGTCTCCACAGAATCAAAGACTTTCTTTAAATCAATGAACGTGAGACAGAGTGGCATCCTGAACTCCCTAGTCAGATTATTTTTAATTATTGATTCATATGCTCTACTAAATAGTCCTATGAAGTGTGTGAAACAGTCTTTTCTAAATAAAGATGGTTTCTGTGTGATTACTGCTCTTCAAGTCTCAGGAAAAATATTCTAACATTGGAACTACTTATTTGAAAACTCCCTTGTTTTCATTTCCCAATCATCACCAAGAGGTACTCCTATGCTTGACTTAACAGTAATTTACTCCTGCCTAAGTCAAAGTACTTAACATGTTCAATAGTGAGTTGTAGTCTACAGTGTAGTACTGCAATGTGTAGAATCATACAGGAAGAAATATTAGGCTATGTCTTTCTCAGTAATTTTTCCAAGTATTCATTCTTACACCACTTAGTCTAAATATTTCTGGTCTTTCCAAGTCTCTGACTCATGTTTAACATTTTCAGTTTCTATCACTAATTAGTCAATTATGTCTGACATGTGCTCCTTAATGTTCATTTTAAAGTTATATGTTTAACTTTCTAACATTAACATCACTATTCTCTTACATTATGTGTTTTTCAAGTATACATCATAGAGTTTCTACTACAGCAGGTGTTCAGGAAGCATTTACTGAGGGTTTGAACTTCATATTATAAAGGATTTAGGAAAAGATCTTGCTTAAATTTAAGATAATATAAGACTTCTGAGATAATAGAGAAAAGAGTTGGATTATAATACCTCAGTTTTTACATTTCTAGTACAAGAACACTTCTATGAGAATATGACAGCTTGAGCACCATATATAGGACTAGATTTTCTAATACTATGATTACCAAGTACTTGGAACAGAATATCCTATTACCTGAAATAAAACTGAAAAATGATATGAGGGCTTTAAACTTTTATTATAATATTCAATCACCTTTATTGATGTCAAAATTATGTATAACTATAATGTTAAGTAGATAGTTAACATAATAATATTATGCATTATATATTTAGTGAGCAGTTTTATTACTCCAATATCCAGATATTAAAATTTCAAAAATGATACATAATATATAATTAGGTATTTTTAGAAAGGCACAATGAGTCAAAATAGTACCGTGTTTTTTAATTTATGTGAATCATAATATTTATATTGCAGTTTAAAAATGTGCACTTATAGACAAAAGAGAACATCATACAATCTGGCATAAATTTACACTTTCAGAATATAAATTCTAGAGCTATGTCCTAAATAACACAATGACCTTGTATTTATTACATATTTACAGAGAGAAAAAAAAGGGGAAGCTAATGTTTTTCATAAAAGAGCCTCAATACAGTGACTTTATATTAAGATCATTTTGAATTTCTTTCTTTCTTTCTTTGTTTTTTTTTTTTTGCTTTTTGGGCACACCGGTGACGTTCAGGGGTTATTCCCTGGCTCTGCACTCAGGAACTACGCCTGGCGGTTCTCAGGGCACCATATGGGATGCTGGGGATTGAACCCAGGCTGGCATGGGCCGGCCGCATGCAAGGCAAATGCCCTACCCTCTGGACTACCGCCTCCAGCCCCCATTTTGAATTTTTTTAAAGTAAATAAATACAACATGCCATCATAATCAACAAAATACCGTATTTCCAGACATTTTCGGTTTAAATGCATATTGTCTTTAATTTTCCAAACTCATATTTAGATTATAATCTCCAAAAAATATTTTCAGAGTACTCTGTTGGAACTACCTTCAATCTGTGTTTAAAGTTGAAATTCTATCACTATCACTATCTATCACTATCTTCCCATTAATCATCTATTTGCTAGAGCAGGCACCAGTAATATCTCCATATGTCCTGTCTCATGCTAGTAGAACCCAAAGGCATCTGCTTGCTCCAGGAACATAGAGAGCCTCAAACCATTATATTAGGTCACGGGAATGACCTAATATAAATGTTACTGGTATTTGGCATTTCAAATACTACACGAGCAGCTTGCCAGGCTTTCTGTGTGGGTGGCATACTGTTGTAGTCATCTCTAAGTAAAGCATTTATAGATGAACCTCCACGGCTGCAAGCGGCCGCGCAATCAGGCTGTGATAGTCTGGTCTACTGGGTGGAGTTGTGACAAGAGGGAAGTCCGGATGTGGAAAATGGCGGCCCCATGGAGTAGGGGGAGGCTGGTCTGGCCTGTTGTGAGGCTCTGCTGGGGTGGCAGGCCAGGGCTAGAACCCGCCATGCCTCCCGGGCACCTCATGAGCAGCTGGGCACAGGGGAGAGCAAGTAGCAGCTCTGCCCCATGTCTGAGAGTCTCTGTGATACACCATAGTATCTATGGGTAGGTCATCCAGGCAAGAATTTCAAGAGTTTTATAAGATTTAAAGGAATGCAACTTATTTCTGAAGTTTTTATTTGCTGGTAAAATGTGAATAATTTAACTGCACCTAGAACAAATATTGACATAAAAAGAAAAATGTATATGTTCATATAAATGTTTATATAACAATTTATACATTAATGTTATATGTTTATGTGTTTATATGTTATAAACAAAAACATATAACATTAACATATAATGTAACATATAAACATATGTTTATATGTTATAACTTATAAGTCATTAACATATGAGTTTATATGTTAATGACTGACATATAAACTCACAATATCTCAGAATTTAGGGAATATATTTTTCAAAACTTAGTGGGATGATATGAGCATTTAAAAAATTTATGCTTTTTTGTTTCAGGCACTGTGATTTGCAACACTGTTAATGATAAGGTTGCATGACTGCAATGACCCACACTCCACCATCTACCAGGATGTCCCCCTCACGTAACCTGCCCCCTCAACCTGTCCTTCACCATTGGAACTCGGCAGGCTCAGTTCCATAGGCCAGTTCTGAAACTCCACTGGCTTTGGTTACTCATCACCCTCCCTCTTCCTAGTCGTTATCATTATTATACTGTATCACTGTCACTGTATCACTGTCTTCCCGTTCATCATCAATTTGCTCGAGTGGGCACCAGTAACATCTCCATATGATCTGTCTCATGCAAGTAGAGTCCAAGGACACCTGCTTGCTCCAGGAACATAAAGAGCCTCAAACCATTCCATCAGGTCATGGGAATGAGGTCTATAATTGTTACTGGTATCTGGCATATCAAATACGACACAGGTAGCTTGCCAGGCTCTGCCGTGCGGGTAGCATACTCTTGTAGTCATCTCAAAATCCAGCATTTATTGATGAACCGTGCGGCCGCACAAGCCGGGCTGTGATAGGCTGGTCTGCTGGAAGGAGTTCTGACAAGGGGGAAGTCCAGATGTGGAAAATGGAGGTCCTCATGGAGTGGGGGTTGTCTGGCTTGTTGTGAGGCTCTGCTGGGGTGGCGAGCCAGGGCTAGAACCTGCCATCCCTCCCGGGCACCTCATGAGCGCCTGGGCACAGTGAGAGCCAGTAGCAGCTCTGCCCCATGTCTGTTTCTGGATCAGCATACCTGGGCTGGATTAAAAAAGAACTGCAGCAGGGTGGATCTCGATGAGCCGGGCTGTGATAGGCTGCTCTGCTGGGTGGAGTTCTGACGAGGGGGAAGTCCGGATGTGGAAAATGGAGGTCCTCATGTTGTGGGTGTCGTCTGGCTTGTTGTGAGGCTCTGCTGGGGCGGTGGGCCAGGGCTAGAACCTGCCATCCCTCCTGGGCACCTCATGAGCGGCTGGGCACAGAGAGAGCCAGTAGCAGTTCTGCCCCATGTCTGTCTCTATAGTCATATTTTATTTCCATTGTATAGTTTGTTCACCTTTATTTCATATTTTATTAAACAGATTTGTCTTTGGATCTTTTTCTACCTCAGATATTTTCACAAAGGACTGTTTACTGTTTAAAATAATTTATTTCAAACTCTAAATTAAATTCTAGATATGTTCTAGTGTCTAGAATTCTAGTAACATTATCTACTTTTTGGTTTATATGTAGATGAATAAGTGAGAGAGGAAGGAATAGGCATGGAAGAGGGGGAAAACTCCACTGGACAATTCATTTCTTTATTTTAAGATAGCTTGTGCAAATGTTATGTGCCGCTTGGATAGTTTTCTTTTATGTGAATACCATTTTTATGTGAGTACCAACTTCTATGTGAATACTATTTTCCCATTATTTCTTTCATGTATTTTTTTAAATTTTATTCATCCATTCATCCATTTATTTTTTTATTTATTCATTTATTTGGGGGTTTGGTGCCACACCCTGTAATACTCAGGGATTACTCCTGGTTCTATACTCAGTAATTACTCCTAGTGGTACTTGGTGAATAAAATGGGATCCCAAAGATTAAACCTTGGCTAGCCACAGTCAAAGCATATACCATACCTACTGTACTACATTCCAGTCCCATCTTTATCCCTTAAAAGAAGACTAGTGTATTTGTTTAATTACTAGTGTAATTAAGTCCCAGACTTAATTACTGTGAATGGAGGGAATGTAGTATTCATATGCTGTATGTACTTAAACATAAACATTTCCATAGGTGCTTTACTCCTTAAATGTCAAAAGTGCTCTTCCATTTAAGCTCATATTATTCAGGTATATTTTCTTTACACCTCCTTAATTATGTCCATCTTGTTCATTAAGGACTATTAATATGTAACCTATCAATTTCATCCTGCTTTTTGTCATAATTTTCTTTTTTTTAAATTTTTTCCAGTGTTCAATATTCTTTTTTTCCCCCAAATTTTATTATACCATTTTAGACATACAATTGCAAGATGCTCATGTAGAGTTTTGGTTCTACAGTGTTCCAACACCCATCCCTCCACCCAAACCCATCTCCCATCACCAATGTCCCAACCTCCCTTCCTCCCTCCCACACCTCAACTACTTGGCGGGTTCTGTATGTCTTTTCCCTCCTCTCCATCTCTCCCTCCTGCCAAACTTTCCTGCACATCATGGAATGCAGTAGATCAAAGGACATTACTCTTTCCACTATTTTGATGGACCGCGCGGCTGCAAGCGGCCGCGCGACCGGAGCTCAAACTGGTTTTGTTCTGTTAATCTGGTCGTGAGGTAGTATCCCAGTGTCCGGACAGCGAAGGTAGTGGCTAGTGTGGTGGGCGGAGTCTCATCCGGCTGCTTCTGGGACCCCCCAGAGGTGATGGGCCCACTCCCAAAACCTATCTGTCCTCCCGGGAGCCCCATGGTCAACTTAAGCAGGGAAAGCAGAGTTCCAGCTTCCCCATGCACGTCAGAGGCCCGCATGCTATGGCTGGTCGCCCCAGGGAAGCTCCTGGGTGGGGCCACCAGGTTCGATTTGTCATAATTTTCTATGCCTCAATACCCTCAAGACTAACCCTTTACCTTCTACATCATTTTATATATTTGTTTTCTCTTCCAAATAGCTTTCCTCTAACTCATTTATATCATCACAATTGTATATTTAACTTACAATTAAAATATAGCCTTTTGATTTTTATAATATTTATGTAGTTTTTAGTTTAAATCAAAGGTTATAGACTATATTCAGCAATTCTCTGATACATGCATTTTTATAAGTTAGATTTGTACTTAGGGTTCATAAAGAAAACATTAAAATTTCATTCACTTTGGAAAGGTGACCAGGTATTATATCTTGAGAAGAACAACTTCCATAATGAAAAATGTAAAAATGGTCATGCATATTGATGTTCTACTTGTGGAATTATTATAATTATTTTCCTATGAATAGTTTGGATAATTTATATTTGACTTTTAACACTGATGTTTAACTCAGTAATGTCTTTTCTAGATTTCTTATAGTGGTTTCATCATCCTTTGTATGTGTTGGATAATAGTTTATGACAACATTCACTCACAAATCTGAGAATAAGCATGATAATAATACCAAAAAAGCGTGATATGTTTGGTGAATATGTTTTTAGACCAGAATCAGTTTTTCTATGTTCATGCTTTATTTTTATTTCATAAACAAAAGGACAAAAGAAAACTATATTGAGAATACGAGGAAAAACTCATAAAGAAGTTGACTTCATTCGAATGCCCATTAATTCAACTGCCGTGTCAAAGAATAATTAAGTTCAATTCAAAATTAAAGAACATTCTAAGAATCAAAAAATAAACTCATACAGGCTGGCTTTCAAGACCCTTAATCTCATGTCACTTGTCACTTGTCTTCCCATTGTTCATTGATTTGCTCGAGTGGGCATCAGTAACGTCTCCTTTCATTTGGAATGAGATTCATTATTGTTACTGTTTTTGGCATATCGAATAAACCATGGGTAGCTTTCCAGGCTCTACCGTGACTCTGGTTTCATCCGAGGGATGCAGTCTTTTTCTGTGTCAGACTATCAACCATCCAGGGCCCATGGGGCAGAGCCCTGGGTGTAGACAAGTCTTTCTTCTGTCTTCCACCTACCAACTCTGTTGGACACTGCAACCACACCTGCAACACCTCGAGGGGCATAATAATCTCACGTAATAATTTAATTTTGCATGACTTCATAAATAGTAATCTGACTAAACTGGATTCCCTTTGTTTATTTCTACACTACATTTTTATGAGCATTAATACATTGCTTTATACTACTTTCATTTCATTAATTCTGGCATTTTTCTGTGAATTACAATTGAGTACATTCTACTTTCTGGAGGCAGACATTTACTTTTAGCTTGATTAATATCCTTCCAAGGCATCAAAAATCAGATGGGCTGGACATGTAATGCGATTTGGAGATGACCGCTGGACTAGAGCCATTACCGACTGGACCCATGGGATGTCCAAAGATCACGTGACCGCCCACCTACAAGATGGTCAGACTTCTTCGTCAAGACCTGAGCGAACAGTTTGAGGCTCTTCGTATTCCTAAAGCAACCAGATGCCATTGGGCTACACTGGCACATTATAGTGTCAAATGGAAATGTTACTGGCACCCTCTCGAGCAAATCAATGAATAACGGGATTTCAAGTGATCAAGTGATCAAGTGATTATCCATTAGCACTATATTTTCCATACAAAATATACACACACAGAGTTGAGCAAAACCCAGCTAAAAGTTCATGACTAATTTAAAGTCATGTTTACTAATTTGTTTTGTAAAATATTCATGTCATATAAGTGTAATGACTTATAACTGACCTGATTTCATTAAACTGTACCCACTTCATTTATTAAGAAATTTGAGTCTGAAACAAAAGATATTAAATTATTATTTATTCCAGATTTTAATTTGCCTCTATTGCTTGGGGAGTTATGCCTTATTTTGTCAGCGGTGTGCAAGATACAGCAAAGTAAGAGTATTTCCTTAAGATCAAATGAGTAAATGTATGAAATTCTGTGAGCAGCAAGGAATTTCAAATAAGAAATCTGAAAGTTAGTGCCAGAGCAATAGTACAGCCTGGAGGGCATCTGCCTTGTACATAGCAGACATGGGTTGGATCCCCCATACCACATATGGTCCTCTGAGCACTCCTAGGAGTAAATCCTGGTGCAGAACCAGGAGTAACCCTTAAGTACTGCACATTGTGACCCAAAGAATAAGAAATAAAATAAATTTGGAAGTAGCTACATTCACACATTAAAATTGGACAATAAAATTAATTTGTTAGAGAAAAGCTAAGACAAGGTATGGTTTTATCAGCATGAAATAATGAATGGTTTTATCTGCATCAAAATCTAGTTTTTTTTTAATTTGCTTGATAAAAAAGAAGAGACAACACATATAGTGTATTGCTGATTCTTCTGGAAGAAGTACTAACTAGAGTGAAATTATTTTTCATTATCTAAATGCACCCCTCACTTAGATCCAATACCTGTATCACTATATCACTGTCTTCCTGTTCATCATCCATTTGCTCGAGCGGGCACCAGTAACATCTCCATATGTCCTGTCTCATGCTAGTAGAGAAACTACAGTGATAACATAGCCACATGAGATAAAGTATGGCCTTCCTAATCTTCTTGTTTTAAGTAACTATTTTTCTAAAATTGACTTAATATATCAACTTTGTTGCAATATGACAGCATCGATTCTGATCATTTAACTCAATTATTTATTTCTTGGGACAAGAGAAGTAGAGTCTTTGCCTTACATGTGGTTGCATGGGTTCAAACCCTGACAACTCATACAGTCCCTTGAGGACTGCCAAGAATTATCTCTGAGACAGGAGTAAGCTCTGATCTGTATAGCCAGAAGTTAGTCTTCAGCACTCCTGGAATTCCTCCCTCCCCCAAAGACCGATCAAACAAAAAGAAATTACTTATGTATCTGTAGACTGGCACTTACCTAAGTGCTAGAAATGCAAACATAAATAAAACGTGAAAATAAAAACTCTGTTCAAAAAAATTAGTCTTCTATTACTAAGCTTATACTCTATGGGGCACCTAACTTGTCATTTTACATAAAGCTAAGCAATAGAAAATTTTGAACAATTTTACTTGTTTATATAAGCTTAATGCTCAGTAAAATTTCTAAATTGCACAAGAATAAGGAAATACTCTTTTACTTTTGGGGGTAATGTTACAGATATTTTAAATAGATTGTCAGACCAGTTTACCTATAATAATCATTAATAATTATTATTTTGAAGATTGTTAATTTGTATTAACTTTATTTCATCAAAAGTTAGACGAGCCCTATGCATAACAAATAATCTTTCTCAACAACTCAAGGCTAGTAAAGCACAGTAAATACTAAGGTTTCCTTAGAAGTTAATGAGACCCTCTCTTGCCTTTGTTAAGCCCATTTGTATGCCATTACTGCAGTGATTAATTGTCCTTTACTTCCTTTTTATTCAGTTAAGAAATATTTGCCCAGCTGTTCAAATGTTGTATAAGCTTTAAGTAGAACAAGAGGTCATAAATTACTCCCTTTTTCCTAACTAAAGTAGTGATTATATCAATAGGCTAATTCAGATATCAATCTACTTGACTACTGCCATTTTCAAATGGGACTAGATTAAGAGGTTCAAAGAATACCTTTGAGCTTACTCACAGTTTTTAAGAAAACCTGAAAATAAACATGATAGAATAGTGTGTCTTCCTATAGACCTGGACAAAGGAGTTAGAGAACGGCTTTGTATCTGCATAGAAGCACACATCTGAAATCATCTTGAGTATTTAGTTGCATAGGAACAATTAAACTGGATAACTCCAGAATCAAGCAACCTATTAGGTCACAACTTTAACATCTATCTGAAAAACTAAACTTTTGAGAGCATGTGTGTAATATTAGGTACTTCTCTAATCTAGTTTTAGAATATTTATGGTATTGTTCTTTAAATCATTTTTTTTTTTTGCTTTTGGGCCACACCCAGTGATGTTCTGGAGTTACTCCTGGATCTGCACTCAGGAATTACTCCTGGCGGTGCTCGGGGGACCATGTGGGATGCCGGGGGATCGAACC
>JAJIBD010004963.1:0-175496 GCA_021461705.1 Cryptotis parvus
GAACCTGGATATTCCATATGCAAAGTGAGCAACTTACTTTCTGTATTATCTCTCTGTATACCCTAACTCTACCAAATTTTATAATAGTATTATAAGTGGTGTTTGTATAATCTTTGGATGCTGATTAGAAGCAAAAAGGAGAGATTTTTTTCCATTGTCTCCAGAAACAATGTCATTTTTAAGACAATGAAAACATGTTCTACAGTATAATAGAAGCAAATTATTTTAGTAATATTAAAATCGAAGTTCTTTTTGGGTCTTAGCCCACACTACATGATGAATGAATGTGATGTTCTATAGATTTAATTGTTTGCCATTTCTTATTTCACGAGTGACACTTTATTTTATGACACCTGATAACACACGGCAGAAAGAAATAAGTATAGTTCTTGGACTTCCTGGAACTAGCGACCATAAAAAAATTAAGAATAAGATTGAGCAAAATAAGACAGACTTTCAGACTCTCAAAAACTGTTAGTATTATCTGAGATCTTTTCCTCAGTATGTAGTAAAATTTCCCTGATATTTCACAAGATGACAGAAGAGAGTTCTGTTTGTCTTTGTGGTTCATTGTAATTTGTTGCAGGACTCCTAAGGGCCGCTGCATCTGCTCTGGATTGCCTCCCGCAGATCACTCCATAGATAAGGGGTAGTCTAAATGTGGCAGTTTATCCGACCATGTATGCTGTACTAGCTGGTATAAATATTCTCCCATGCTATCACAATCATCGTGGGACTAGCTAGATCTTACCAGCATATTAGCCTGGCCATGTAAGGACACCTAAGTAATTAGACCAGAGAGAAATGCTGTTTGCTTCCAAACAAACAAGCATGGCTCCCTGATAAAATATAAAACTACAATGAAGTAGAGGAGACTTGTGAAGGCTTGGAGAAATATTTAACTGGCATTGGTGTTGATCTTTGGTACAGTGACATGCCATCTCAGAAACCCCCTTCTCTACATTTCAAAGGCCTTCCCTTCCCTGCTCAAAACATTAGCACAGTAAAGGCCCTAGGTGAGATGCAGGGAGGGGTTACCTGAGGGCATTGGACCCTCCCTGCTTTCCATAACAATGGGAGAAAAGTCTGAGTTTGCGGGGGTATAAACTTGCCGGTTCCCGCTCTCCCGGGCTTCTTCTTCCCGGTGGAATCTCGCCTTGTAAGCGTTTTTTCCCTTTGGAAGATATACACGTGGTGGTCGCCATCTTGGCCTACACGTGGCTGGGGTTCTAGCCTGGAATCCTAAGCATCGGGTTTTTCCTTTTTGCTGATTTGTATGCCTGAACCTGTGATAAGTAAAGTCTTTTTAAAACCTCATTGGATCCCTGAGTGTTCATCCATTCCTCGCCCGGCTCGGAGGTAGAAGGGAACTTCGCTTCCCGGCACTGTCGGGGAGCCTCAGCGGGCGCCCCGACAGTAATTGTCTATGTTAACCTTAAGGCAGACAATTGATACAGAGAAGAGGAAAAACATTAAGTGCTCCATTAGATACTGATAAAATTTATAGATCAAGTGCTAGACATTGGTTGGCTGTTATCCTTGATACCTACTTCTTTGTGAGGATGATTGCAATGTTTATAATAATGCACAGCAAACAACAAAGATGCCTCCTGATCTATAATATTTTCTTTCCTATAATTAAAAATTTATAGATTTTATAAATTTTGATTATAATTTGGGCCCTGCCCTTTCCCCTGCCTCCATGCCAGTTGCCCCAGAAGAGAGAGACCCACCCACACCAGACTCACAGCTAATCTACAACCCCGGAAGAGATCCAGACCCATCCACTGTAGACCTACAGCTGTGCTGCTCGGCCAACCTCACATGGAAGGAACCCATGGAACTGATCTCCTAGTAAGGGGCTTGGTCAGTCCCTGGCCGAGTTCAACATTGCTCCAAGGATTTGCTCTCATGTGCGGGAGAGAGACCACACTGGCCAGACTCGGAGTGGAGATTTTGTCCCTGACCTTTCCTCCACCTTCATGCAAGTTTCCCCGGAAAGAGAGAGACCTACCCACACCAGACCCACAGCTCCCTTGGCGCTGCCACTTCAAGGCCACACAATATTCTTAGAGAATGCTAATTTTAGTATAAGGGTTCTTCCCAAGATCTTTCACGTTTGTACTTTATATACAGTTCAAGACAGGTTCTAACAAGCCACAGCAACCCACACCTCATGCAGTCAGTCTTTCTCAACATCCAGACTCCATAGTTCCTCAGAGCTCCATCCAAGAGAAAATCTGATCTTTCCCCTTTAAGTTTCATCAGTAAATGCTCGAGATGAGAGCCTTCTACTGAGACTATACCACCTACACAGCAGAGCCTGGCAAGCTAACCGTGTTTTATTTACTTGTTATGCCAAAAACTAGTAACAATTATGGACCTCATTTTCATGACCTGAAGAATGGTTTGGGCCTCTTCCTGTTGGGGCTCTTATGGAGATGTTACTAGTGCCCACTCGAGCAAATAGATGAACAATGGGAAGACAGTGATACAGTGATACAGTGAATTAAAAATTATTGATTCTCCACTATATAATTTTATGACATGTATGGGAAGTATCACTTCACTTGTATCACTTGTCTTCCCATAGATCATAGATTTGCTCTAGCAGGCACTAGTAACATCTCCAAACATATTGTCACATGCGTAGCCTAAGGGCATCTGCTAGATCCAGGAACATAAAGAGCCTCAAACCATTCCATCAGTTCGTGGGAATTAGGTCTATAATGTTATCGGTATTTAGCATATCAAATATGACACAGGTAGCTTGCCATGGTCTGCCATGTGGGTGGGATACTCGTGTAGTTACCTCTAATATTGAGCAATTATTGATGAACCGTGCAGCTGCAAAGCAGCCGCATGAGCCTGGTTGTGATCAGAAATTCTGCTGGGTGGAGCTCTGACAAGAGGGTAGTCTGGATGTAGAAAAATGGTGGCCCTCATGGTGTGCGGGTTCCTCTGACTTCTTGCAAAACTATGCTGGGCTGGCAGGCCAGGGCTAGAACCCGCCTACCCTCCCGGGCTCCTCGGGTGCATTATACTAATGTACAGCAAACAACAAAGATGCCTCCTGATCTGTAATATTTTCTTTCATATAATTAAAAATTGATTCTGCACTCCATAACTTTATGACATGTATAGGAAGTACATCAAATATTAATATATTTAATAAATTTTCTGCAATTACCTCTGAAGTTTTAGTGTCATTTTAATTGTCATATTAACCACCTCTGCAGAATAACCTGGTTAACCACAGTCTAGTTAGCCCCCTGGATCTTTGGATTTCTGATGGAATTATTCTCCTCCTCCATCTAAGTTATTTGCCTATCTTTAGGTCAGAGCCTTAGGCCAAAGAGACTACTTTCTTGTGTAAACCTAAAAGGATTGTGGGGGCAGGTATTTGTGTGTCAGTTTGACTCTGAATTAATGGTTCCTGAACATCCCGTCATATTTTCTAACTGTAAGCCCAGTGCCATCTAGGTGGTATAGATTTCTTTTTAACCCCATAGTCCCTATGAGGGACTGGATGATACCAGAAAGAGAACCACCCTGACAACGAAATGAGACCACCTTAAAGGAACTCAGTTCTACAAAGATAAAGGGAAGGCAACAACTAGTTTGTCTCACCTAAAGACATGCCTATAGGATTATTTCACAGCATGAAAGACCTTGAGAGCAGAACAGAATAATTAAGAAATTCCCCTGGAAAAGACTAGACCTGACAAGACCTGTGGGAAATAGACATATCAATCTAACCTGGAGAACATAGTTTGAATTATACAACGTGATCTCTCCATGAAAATATACCCTATAGATACTGTATGTATATAGTTGCTAGCCCCTCTCTAGGAATCTACATAAGAAACTGCATTAAGAGGAAGGTAGTAATGCTATACATTTTCATCTCTTAAGCTTGAACCAGACGTTGGGGTTTTCCTGGGAATTTGCAACTAAAAAATTGGTTTTGAACATTGGTTACTCCTGCCCTGCCCCTAGGAAATTTGAGGTTTTTACTCTGGTGGGATGGCAGACGAAAGCAAATGTTCAAGAACCCTGCACATGTGTGAATGAGCTCTTGGTCAGAGCACATGGTCAGGCAGTTCTTGATCTGCGTGAGTCTCTCACCGGTGTGGTTGTGGCGGAGTGTGCATAACTGTTGATATGTAGTGAAGTTGGTAGAAGCAAAAAGATTTTTGAATTATCTATACTGAATTCTTGGCTTTTGTTCATTGGTCTTCAGCACCCAAGCATGACCACGAAACCTGATGAACCCAATATTATTGGGTACCCACACGGCCCTGACACCCCCTTTACCTTTATTTAATCCATACATTTCTGTTCCCATTGCTAACCATAAGAATTTTTTAAGGTTCTGAGTCATTCTTGATATAATGTGTTGGTTCATTTGCTTTGGTATTCATATTCCTTATATGAGAGAAACCATTGCTTACCTTAAACTTTCTCACTTAGTTTCATTTTGTATATTCAACTCAAGTTCTATTTATGTAATTGTAAAGAGCAAATTTCATCATTTTAAATAACCAAATTTATGCCAGAGAGCTAGCTCTAGTTTCAGGTATTTGACATGCACATAAACAATCATAGTTCCATTACCAGCATCATATATGGTCCCTGAGCACTTCCCCAGTAATACATAGGAACAGAGTCAGGCCTAGAGTCATCTCTGAGTCCAGCAGCGTATGACCCAAAAAAACGAAAAGAAAAACTATAGATAAATTTTTGCTAAGTACACACACACCACACACACACACACACTGCATCCATTAATGATTGTTTAGGTTCTTTCATGTCTTTTCTATAGCTGATAATAGTTCTATGAATATAACAATCAAATGAATTTTTCATTTATTGTATTTTTGTTCCTTTTTTTTTTGAATAAGTCCCTAAAAATGCTACCATTGGGTCAAATGACCTAAGTATTAATAGGAATCTTTCACACTATTCTTCCCACAGAAACTCTATCAATTTACATTTCCACCAAGAGTGAACAATGTTCCCTTTTAATCCACACCCTTGTCAACGTTTACTGTTTTTAGTGGTTTTGGCATCTTGAATATGAGATAAACAGCTTGCCAGGCTCTGTGGTGCAGACAGTATATTCTTAGTAGCTTTCAGGGCTCTCTGAGAGGGTGGATAGAATACTTTTGGTAATTTACAGATGAATTGTGCACCACAAAGCGGCTGTGCACAATGGGAAGAGCTGGTATCAGCTCTGACTGGTATGTTTGTATCTCTGGTTCAGGCATACCTGGGCTTGAAATAGCTTTCTCTGTGGGCTTGAGATTAACTTTCTCTCTTGGGTGGAACTCTTGCTAGTTGTGGAGTCCGGATGAAGAAAAATGCTGCCAGCATGGTATGGGGGTTCCTCTGGATTGTTCCGAGGTTCTATTGGGATGATGGGCTTGGGCCAAAAGTTACTCTTCCTCTCTGACCCCTCATTGTCAGTGGAGTGCAGGAAGTGCTACGGGAAGAGCTGGTAGCACATATTGTTTCTAATTTTCTTGCTATTCCAGCAACAGTGTGATTTCTCACAGTGGTTTTGATTACCGGTTTGTAGTAATATGTGAATTGAGAATCTTCCTCCTTTGCCTTTTGAAATCTTCTTTGAAATATCCACATCTTCTTTGATATATTATATATGTAAATATACTGTAATTTTTTGAGATAGAGTATTCTGGGCCTATACAGTTTGCTGTTGGTGCTAAGTGCTTATAGATTGTGGATATTAACACCTTCCCCAATTATGATGGGCAAATATCTTTTACCAGTCAGCTGAATGTCTTTCATTTTGGAACTGTTTCTAATGCCATACAAAAATGTTTTTTTCTTGATATAATAACTTTTATATATTCTTGTTTTTGCTTCTTTTAATAACAAAACTGAATTCCTAATAATTTATCTGTGATTGACATTCATGAGTATACCGCCTAAGTTTTTTTTTTTTTTTTTTGGGTCACACCCGGCAATGCTCAGGGGTTACTCCTGGCTCTGCACTCAGGAATTGCTCCTGGCAGTGCTCGGGGGACCTATATGGGATGCCGGGGATCGAACCGGGCCAGCATGGGCCGGCCGCTGCAAGGCAAGCGCCCTACCCGCTGGGCTATCGCTCCGGCCCCTGAGTTTTAATCTATGTAATTTATGATTTCAGATCTCTTATACAAGTATTTAATCCATTTAAGATTATTATATACTGTATAACATAGTTATAAACATTAAATGGGATAAAAGATAGGTCAGGGAGGGATCACTAAGACAGTGATAGAAGGAAGTGGTCACTCTAGGTGAGGACTGGGTTCTGAAAAGATATAAAGTGATATGCATGATACTCTACCTGTAATAGTATTGTAAACAATAGTGATCCCTCGATCACTTGATCACATGAATCCCATATTCATAGATTTGCTTGAGTGGGTGCCAGTAACATTTTAATTGGAACCTGTCACATGTAAATGTAACCCAATGGTATCTGGTTGATTTAGGAATATGAAGAACCTCAAACCATTCGTTCGGGTCTTGAAAAAGATGTCTGACCATCTTGTAGGTAGGCGGCCATGTAACCTTTTGACATCCCGTGGGATCCAGTCTGTAATGGCTCTAGTCCAGCGGTTGTCTCCAAATCGCATTACATGTCTAGCTCATCTGACTTTCGATGCCTTGGCAAATGAGACAGCACCCCTAATTCTGGAATAGCGATGGAAGTCGGAGCTCTGGATTCCTTCTCTCACTTGAGTGAGGCGTGATATTCCATGGCTCTTTCGATTCCTCTCTGGGAGACCCAAATAGCATTCTCATCCTGCTTTCGTAGGGCTCAGGTCTCTGAGGCGTATGTTAATACAGGGAGAATGGTGGAGTCTAAGAGATTGCCCAGAACCGGAGGTTATTTGTCCTCCTTTAGCTATTTCTTCAATGCCTTTGAAGGCATTCCATGTTGCGCTCTTCCTCCTGCACAGCTCAGGTTTTAGGTCGTTCACCATGTTGACTTCTCGACCTAGGGACACATAACTGCTGCATTCAGAGTTATCTGTTCCACTGAGAGTGAATGGGGCCTCTCGAACTAGTTCATTTTTTATGAACATTGTTTTGTTTAGATCCAGCTGTAGACCTATCTTTCCACATTCTAGGTCGAAGTCAGCCAGCATTTCTGTCACTTGTCAAATGTTTGGTGTATTTAGAACGATATCATCGCTTTCCACATTCTAGGTCGAAGTCAGCCAGCATTTGTGTCACTTGTCAAATGTTTGGTATATTTAGAACGATATCATCGACAAAGCAGAATTGTTGTAGTTGCCGACCGTCTATCTTCACTCCCATTCCTTTCCATTCTAATTGTCACATGATGCTCTCAAGGGTGGCACTGAAGAGTTTTGTTGAAATGGTATCACCCTGTAGAACCCCTCTTTGACATCAATGATCACTTCCTTGTAGTATGGTGAGATCCTGGTGGACTATCCGTAATACAGCTCACGAAGGATCTTGATGTATTGGGGTTTGAACGCCCTGTTTGACTAGGGTTTTCGATGACTGCTTCAAACTCCACAGAATCAAAGGCTTTCTCTAAATTAATGAACATGAGACAGAGTGGCATCTTGTACTCCCTACAAACCTCAATGAGCTTGGTTACTGTGTGGATATGGTTGATTGTGCTGAATCCTTTCCCGGAAACCAGCTTGCTCACATGGTTGTCCTTCATCTAGTGTTCGGCTGATCCTGTTCAGGATGACTCGAGTGAACAGTTGTAGATGACAGACAACAGGCAGATGGGGCGATAGTTGACAATGTTGTGAATGTCTCCCTTCTTGAACAGACTGCCCTGCTGGTTTTCCATTGGTAGGGCACCTTGCATTTGGACAGCTGAGCTAATGTATTGATGAGTACTGAAGGCAGATTTTTCAGGTGTTTGGGTCTGACTTTGTCTGGGCCTGGTACTGTTCCCTTCTTTACCGATGAAATGGCATGTCAAATTTCAGAAGGGAGAACATTGGGAGTGACATAGTCATCCTGTGGAATTTGGTATGTGGCAGGTGGATGTGGCTATCAAAGAGATCTGAGTGAAGTCATGGATAATTTTCTCCATTGCCTTTCTGAAAGATGTGATAAATCCATCAGGACGTCGGAGATAAGTCATCTTGGTCTTATAGTTGGTGGTAAAGGACAGGCGGTCATTGCGAATGCTTTTCCCACCTTCTGCTGTATCTTCAATTATTTCTGCTCCTCTCTCTTTGAGGTCTCCCTTTATCGCTTCTCTGCACTGCTTTGCAAGCTTGTAAGTTATCATTTGGTCACCTGAGCTCACGCCTTGCCACGTTAGCGAATGAGCTCAAGAGTTTTTTAAAGACAGGTGTCCTTTTGTGTCTTTTTCTCTCTCAGCATTTTTTGCACAATCATGCATGTGCTAAACCAGTCAGTTGTATTCTTCATCGATGTTATCAGTGATGGTATCTTCCCATGTTGCTGCAATGGTGCTAAAGAGTTCCCTGTTAGTTGTCATTCTGGGAGTTCTCTTCTTAAACTTTACAGCCTTTTCTCCCCCATTGTGTGAAGTAGAATTTTGCATGAAGGAGATGGTGGTCTGATCCTGTTTGGAATTTTGGCATGACAGCGACATTGGTCAGGCAAAACCTCCGATTGAAGATGATGTGGTCAATTTCATTGTAGAACTGTCCACCAGGAGATTCCCCATGTCCAACGTTTCACTTCAGCCTTCTGGAACTGTGAGTTCCCATGAATGATCTGGTTAGACATGATGAACTCAGTCCCTCATCCTGTTCATTCCATTCTAGGCCGTGAGTCCCAATGTGTAGTTGTTCAGCCGATCTTCTTGGTCCTATCTTCGCATTAAAATCACCAACTATGATCTTGTAGAAGGTGTAACCTTTTTTTATAGAACTCCTCATATTCCATGTAGAATTTCTCAATTTCATCTTCCTTGTATGTGGATGTTGGTGCGTAGACAACGAAGATAGAAATTGCTGGCAGTTGGCCACATCTCTTCAAGTGTAATCATCCTATCTGGTTTGTTTGGCATTCAAATGAAACAGTATTGGAAGGCCATGTTTCTGTTGACAAGGATACCAACGCCATTGATGCCTCTTTTTTGTCACATGTTCCAAGGAACAATTCTTCTCCGGTGTCAAATACAGTGTGTTGCGACTGAAGCCTCCTCGTCTCAGTCAGAACTATGATGTCGTACTTGATCTTTTCCCCTTGCAACATCATATCCTCAATATACGCTTCCGATGCTAGCGTGCGTGCATTGAAAGTACAATCATTTTAGTCCTTCTTCGTTTTGCCAGCCTAGGTTGGCCTTGAAATTTTATCACACACTGCTTGTTCGCCTTTCTTACTGCAGCTGTATTAAGGGCTCTTTCGGTGTCAGGAAAATAAACATTTTTGTTACTGGTTTTGGCATATCGAACATGCATCGGACAGCTTGCCTGGCTCTGTCGTCATGGGCACTATACACTCAGTAGTTTTGTGGCTCTCTCAGAGGGGGTGGGTAGAATATTCATAATAATTTGGAGGTAAATTGCAATGGGGAAATCTGGTATCTGCTCTGCCAGGTGTATCTGCGTCTGTGGCTCAAGCACTTCTGGGCTTGAAGTACTCTCTCCTCGGAAGGGTGGGTCTCTGAACTGTGGGTCCTTGTAGGCTGAGTTTCTGACAAGCCGGGCTGGAGACTGGCTTAATCTCTTGGGTGGTGATCTTATGATCTGTTGCGTAGTGTGGATGGTGAAGATCGCTGCCAGTAATGTGTGGGGGGTTCCTCTGGGTTCTTCTGAGGCTCTATCGGGATGGTGAACTTGGGTCAGAAGTCACTCGTGGTCAGTGGAATGCAGATAATACCCGGCAGAGCAGATACCAGCTTTTCCCATTGAAACAATAGTGCCTAAAAGTAAAAGAAAAGGAAAATGTGCCCAAGATACAGACAGGTTGTTGGGCTGTTGGGGATTCAGAGGGAAACTGGGGAAAGAACCTGGACACTGGTTAAGTGATTACTGTTGGGACATTACAATTGGAAACTTGTAAAAATAAACTCAATCAAATGAGTAACTTTGTAATTCACAGTGACTTAATAAAAACCAAAAAAAAAAATAGAATATCAGATGAGAAATGTGGCTTGTGCTATTAGTCTAACTTCCTATGGCAAGAATTCCTGGGAAAAACTTTCTTTTTCACCATCTGACTTCTTGCATCCTTACATTATGTATTAAGTATTTGATGCAGACAATTCACTGCTTTTAATCTCTGCTTCCTCATTAGTGCAGTGAGAATAATTGTAGCAACTTTTCTTACCATAATTACGATCTCAGATACTGTATCCAGTTATTAGTATAGTCAGTTATCAGTACAGCCTGGCCATTTAGATTCTTAATAAATGAGAGCAATGAAAACAACCATGAAATCAATGAGTAGGTGAGGAACTGATGACTCTTTATTTTACAGGTTTCATTATTCATCTACTTTTACAAGGGAGATTGTTTTTTACAAAGGAGATTCGGTTTTTACACACCAGAATCAGGTTTCTACACACTGAATTCATTTTTCTTATTTTCTTCCATGCCTTTTTTGACTAATAAGAAAAATTCTAAAGATAAGGAGTCTCTTTTTCAAAGATTTTAATTATCTTGTTCATTCACATGCCATCTTAAAATCTGTCTAACAAACATGAACAAAATAATAAATGTGTAAATGAGTAAATAAGTTTGTTTAATAGGAGGTAATTAAATTATGTTTTTTATCATATTGAGGAATATGTATAAAATATAATGAGTAACAACAAAGAAAAAAATTATTACAATTGTTTTAAACTAAGTTCGGTACAATAAAATTGCAAAACTCTGTAGAGTTTTCTGTAGAATTTTCTTTGCAGAAAATTTTTTCTGATTATGGCAATATTTAATACTCTCAATAAAGTTAAATATTTCTTTTTTAAATATATTTTATTATACCACCATGAGATAAACAATTACAAAACTGTTCATGTTTGGGTTTCAGCCATACGGTGTACCAGCACCCATCCCTCCACCATTGCCCATTTTCCACCACCAGTGTCACCGATAGAGAGAGAGAGAGAGAGGGGGAGAGAAATAAAGGTGACTTTCATGGTAACAAAGCAAAAGGTTCACTAGGCTTTTTATACTATGTCTACCAGTGACTTATTGCTGCAATTTGTGAATGAATTCTTTAGACTGCTAATAAAGAATGTATTAAACTGTTCTCCCTTGCTTTTCCTAAGGCATTAATTTATAGAGGGAAGTTCTAGTAGCAATAAACTATTATTAAAGCCCATTGACTTGTTAACAGTTAAGTAAAGCTGCTTTGATTTAGGATCAACAAAGCTTTAGTTCTGAGTTTCTTAGCATAACAACGCACTTTTCTTGGTAAGAAGGATCTATTATGAGAAAATTTTATTTTTGGTAGAATAAAAAACTGTTGGAAAACCTTCAGTCACCACAATACATTTTGGAGGTGATGGGCCTCCAGCCTGTTTATAGCTCTAACTAAGATAAGGTAGCTTCAGCACCATTTGTCTGGGAATCCTTTTATTCATTCTAATGAAAATTTCTTTATATTGAATGGAATTTATCACTAACTATGAGATTCTGTTAGTAGGATCTAAATAAATAAAACATATTTGTTGTGTGGTAGTGTGAATTCCTCTTTGAGTGACCACTTTTCTTTCTACCCAATTTCTAATTATTATAAAATTCAGCTCTATTGCTTACCTTCTGTGATTCTTTATATGCCCAGGCAGTTGCTATGGTTGCCTTTACTCTACCCAAGTTACAACTTCTGTTTTATGCTGCCCATAATTCTTGCTTGAAATATTATAGGTAACAGTTTGTCCTTAAAAATAATTAAAAACTCAAAGTAACTAAAAAAGGCAGTTTGGATAGAAAAGGGACCAGTATGACAGTGATAATTGGCGAATGATTATTTTGGAAAGAAACTGAGTGTTGAAAGTAGGTAAACGGATTCACCTGATAATCTCTTAGAAATTTCAAACCATAATGTCCAAAAAGAAACAGAGTGAGGCCATGAGAGACCAAGAGATAAAGATAGAGAGAGTGAGAGAGAGAAGTACCTGCCATAGAGATAAGCAAGCGGGTGGAGGTAGAAGGGGAACTGGGGTCATTGGAGGTGGGCAATGTACACTGGTGAAGGGACCATGATGGAACACTGGATGACTGAAACTCAACCATAAAAATCTCTGTAACTTTGTGTCTTACTATGACTCAATAAAAATGTATAAATATGGAAAAATTTTAAAATAAAATAATAAAAGTTCACTATATCACTGTATCACCAGTTACACACTCCATATGTCCTGTCACATGCTAGTAGAGCCCAAGGGCATCTGCTTGCTCCAGGAACATAAAGAGCCTCAAACTATTCCATCAGGTCATGGGAATGAGGTCTATAATTGTTACTGGTATTTGGCATGTCAAATACAATACAGGTAGCTTGCCAGGCAGCACAGTTCATCAATAAATGCTGGAGATCAGAGGTGACTACAGAATAAAAGTTAAAAAATAAAAATAATAATTAAAAACTTATCAAAAGAATCATGCCATGTGATGAATTAAATTTGTCTAATTGAAAATTAGGTATTCATAGTATTAATCTGATGAGTGCTGTGTTTTAATTTTTTTCTTGTTGCAGAGCCTTTCTGCCTCACTCATAGGTGCTCAAGGGTTACTCTTGACTGCACAGTCCTCACTGCTAGTAGTGCTTTGAAGACCATATGTGATTGCCAGAATTGAACAAGGATAGGCAAGATGCTTAACTTTGAAAGAACAGACCAGATATAGTATAAAGTGCTTAGGGATCTTCATCATTTCGGTGTAGAAGGACACTACATATTTGTATATTGATACTATAAACTTTAAAAATATTGTAACCATATAATCTATGATAAATAGAAACATTAATGGGAAGAATAATTTTAAAACTTTAAACAATCAATACAGTTGTTGGTGATTAGGTGATGGGAGAGTAAATGTACTGGAAAATAAGGAAAGAATGATAGAAAGAAAGCTTACATCTGAGAGAGAATCCCATATGCTTCCAACTTCAGGTATTCTTTTTCTCAAATATTCATGGGCTCCAAGGAGGGAAACTTTTTTGCAATAAGAAGACAGATTGTTTTTATAGCCTGGGAACCATGGCATAATTGACTTCTTAATCTATTCCCCTACAGTCCATGTTTATATTGAAGTAAAACAACTATTTTCAGGTTAAAAAGTCACAATCCTGACAACACAAAACATAAGGGACAGTTATACTAAAAGTTCAAATTCTTTTAGCAGCATTTTCAAGTGATCCTTTCACAGAGAGGGACCTAAAGGAGGGAAGGAAATATTTCTCTTCTCACATAAATATACCCCATGGCAATTGTAAAGGCAGAAGACATAGGTAATCTTATAGGAAACAGCATCACCTGCTGGGCCAGTGATTACTCACCAGGATGCTATAAGCATTTGGGAATTCCATGCAGCAGTAGAAGAGGGAGCCAACAGACATATAGAATTTTTGAGACCAGGATTACCTTACCCTTAGGGACCCCAGGTACATTTAGCTGGAGAGAAAGAGGCAGTGTAGAGAACTGAATAGAGTCATTGAAATTTGCTGTATTAGTATTCCTACTTCCATATATGCATCACAGACTGTTGAAACACACATAATACTTTTTCATGCATTTTTTTCAAACCTGTTCATCTAGGGTCAACAGTTATGCGACTGGAACATTATTATGAAAATTAGCAGGTGAGTCTTCCCATGTACCAAAAATCATTCAAGAATTACATTAATTATTTGAGAAGCTGTTTCATTTATTTTTACTGAAGTAAAATAGTTTTATTTAAAGGAATTTAGCTACAGAAATGTTAGGGGAGAGAATAGAGAAATATACATTAAGGAGAGAATAGGGTTTTCTACAGAGTGGAAAATGCATGGAAAGTTGTTTTAAACACTGCTAAGTTCACAGACAATTACTTAGACTCACTAAATACAGAGAGCCACAGTAGGGGTTTTAAAACATTTAGTAAGATGGGCATCATTCTGGAAGAGGATGGGAAATGAAATTAAGGAATGCAACCAGTCCAAAGAAAATATTTTGAGGGTGACACTGGGATATCGCTCAGTGGTCTTCATGTCTCACATGTCTGAATGTGCCCCCTGCCTAGCACTACAATAATCATCTAATTGATGAAACGTTCTTGAGTCTCATTATGAACATTTATGCCACATACAACAGTTCATTGGCAATTTTCCAATTGTGCCCAAAGTTGAAACTCAACATTTCTAGAAGAAGCGAAATGCTTCTAGAAGGAATTTTGACCAATCTGAAAATGGCAGCAGCACAGACATGAGCTCTCATTGCTATTCTGGGAAGCTTATATTGTCTTACTTTCATGGAAAGGCAATTATGTCTTTTCAGAAGTGCCTGAAGGAAAGAAAATGGATGGAGAAACCCCGTGGGTTGGCTTCTCTTTTAGCTTATTATACATCATGATATATGTACATCATAATCATGATATACATCAGCATTCTTGTAATCTGTGTCAAATATTTAATTAAGCACTTAATATATGGAAGGATGTAGGCTGAATAATCGATTTGGATCTCTAACTATTCTAATGATTAAAGTAGTTTTTAATTCTGTCACTTGAGAAAATTGAATATAAGTTGTCGGGGATGCTGGGGTCCCCAACAATACCAAGAATGAGTTCCCTTCTACCTCCGGATCCAGTGGGGGAATGGATAAAAAAATCAGGAATCTTGCACAGTTTTAAAAGACTTTACTATCACAAGTTCTGATATACAATCCAAGAACAGGAAAATACCCGACTCTGGGTTCCCAGCTGGGCCCAAGCCATGTGTAGTCCAAGATGTCTGCCACCATGTGTCAAAGCCCAACAGAGAATGCAGAGGACAGAGAGAAGCAAATGCCAAAGGAAGACAAAATGGGAAAAAAGGCCCCTTCATCTTTTCCTAGCTTCTTTTACAGACAAGAAGCCCACCAAAAGCTTCTAGCCCAGCCCATTGTAGGTTGGGCTATCTAGAGATGAGACCAAATAAATGACCATTTTTAAATGTAGATCTTTAGGTGGGCCTTTAGCTCAAGCTTCACAAAAGCCAGAGCTGATTTCCAGAGACAAAAAATCTCCCTAGCAGAGAGAGGAGGGGCTGCATCTCAGAACCAGAAAGCAGTTCGGAATGTAATTTGTAGGAAATGCATTAATACTTTTACCATGAATATATAGTTAGCAGATCCTAGACTCTGGATCCGACTAAGGTCCAAAAATCCATGAGAATAATACACTTTGGCATTACCTTTAGAGTCAGAGACTCTATTAGTTTTAGCGGAGGCACACTGGCATGTCTCTGGACTAAAAGAATTGATTAGATTATGGTTGATCCAACGTGGCCAAGTACTCTTGGGATATCTACACGTATGTTCCATGCAGGGATCCGTGGGAACAGATTATTGATCTGAGGCAAGAAATATTCATGATAAAAAATATTTATGCCATATAAAATTATAAAATCAGACCAATTCTACCCAAACTCCCATTGTGTGCACTCTGGAGATTCCCCAAAGGCAGGGACCAGCTCTCCATAAGCTAAGTATAACTGGAGGCTAAGGCTCAGTAGGGCGTGTCACCCAACAATAAGTAACATGTACAGGTACCAGATATAAGGCAAAACTTGATTCTAACTACTTGAAACAAACATTAAGTCGTGTTTTATACTGCCTCCAAAGGCTCCTTTGTTGTTTTAGTACCAAGCGTTCTTTGTTACTATCTGAGAATGATGGAATTTAAAATTCTTGCTTTATATTTATCTGGATATGGAATCCTGGACACAGAAAGGGTGCAAAAAATTACTATGGGGGCCAGAGCTATATCCCAGCGGGTATGGCATTTGCCTTGCATGTGGCCGGCCCATGCCAACCCGGGTTCAATCCCTGGCATCCCATATGGTCCCCTGAGCACCGCCAGGAGTAATTCCTGAGTACAGAGCCAGGAGAAACCCCTGAGCATTGCCGGGTGTGACCCAAAAAAGCAAAAAAAAACTATGGAATTGGCCAAGAAAAGTTTTGTCCTTTTGTGAGCACATATTTCCCTCTACTGCAATGCTAAAATGTCCACAGGCTTTTGGTTTAGTCATTTTTTTTTTAATTTGGTGGGGGAAGAGGAAGTGGTGTTCATTATTGTTTCCTTTAAAACATAAAGATCAATATTCTTTAATGTATTTTAATTAATTTTTGAGATAAATTACAAAAGATATACCATGAGATATACAATTACAAAGATGTTCATATTTGGGTGCGGTCATACATTGTTCCAGCACCTATAGCTCCACCAGTGCCTGATATTCTTTAATTTAAAACATACGCTTTCCATTCTATTGTTTTTCACCTCTTTCAAGCATCTATTCCTAACTCCCTTGATGTCTATGATTATTTCCATCTACCTGAATATTTGATTTTTAAGACTCTAGCATTTATATAGATTTGATTAACTGAAATAAAATGTCCACCTTTACAATATATAATAATAATTTATAATTAAATTATTTCTATCAAAACCTCAAATTTGAAGACAACTATATATAGGCATACAGATATAGATGTGCACATCTATGCACATCTATATATGTGCATATATAGATATATATATCTATATGCATACATATAGTCAGCTATTGATGAAGATTTGTCTACATATTTATCGACTCTAATTTATCTATATCCATCACTTCTCAATTATCATAATACTTATGGCATTGAAAATCATATGGGCTGGACATGTAATGCGATTTGGAGATGACCGCTGGACTAGAGCCGTTAGCGACTGGATTCCACGGGATGTCAAAAGATCACATGGCCACCCACCTACAAGATGGTCAGACTTCCCTTGTTAAGACCCTGAAGGAACGGTTTGAGGCTCTTCATATTCCTCAATCAACCAGATGCCATTGGGCTACATTGGCACGTAATAGGGGTCCAATGGAAATGTTACTGGCACCTGCTCGAGCAAATCGATAAATAACGGGATTCAATTGATCAAGTGATAATACTTATGTTACTATATAACTATATTGATGTATTAATATATAGAAGTTTAGTATCTTCTTAAGCTAATGTTGTCCTTTACTTGTTCTTTAATTGATGTAGTCATCTTTTAATCTATCCTTTTTAACATTCTGGTTTTTATCTGGAATTCTGGTTACAAATGTTTTTTTAAATACCTACAGCCTTTATTCCAATGTTTAATGTTCTGTTTTTTTTTTTGGGGGTTAAAGTCAGATCTGGGTTTACTCAGGTGTTAATCCTGGATCAACATTTAGAAAAACTCCTGGTGGTGGTCAGGGCACCATATGGGATGACATGGATCAAACTTGTGTTGGCCACATGTGAAGCAAGTGCCCTATCCGCTATACTCTTGCTCTGGTGCTCCAATGTTTCACTTGTATTCCTATAAATTAACTCCAATTTCTTGTCTTCTGGCATCAACTTCAAAGAGTAAAAAAGATGCACCCCCAACCCCCCCACACCACCCCCCACCACCACAACCATACAACCACCATCACCACCACAACAGCAACCATTTAATAGTGCTGCAAAATACTGCCTCTCTGACCTGCTAACCTATTTTTATATAAAAATTAGCAAATTATAATTTGAGTTAGCAAATAAGATTACAATATGCTAAGGTAAATTGTGAGTATTTTTGAGTTATTATTTAAGAGTATTTAAGAGTTATTACAGTAGCAAAGAATGTTTTCAACTTCTATGATTATGAAGACCTTTTTAAAAATAACTGATATGAGTCACTGCTTACAAGACTCAGCCAGGGAAGTTTGGGCTGGTGGAAGTAATTTCTAAATTCCTGAGCATAAAATCTTCCAAAATGTCCTCCTAAATATTTAATGTGTGTTACTAATGTTCTTTACTCCTGACTCTCTGAAACTTTGTCCCTGCATTTGTCAATATTCTCTCATATCTTCATAATTCCATTTTTATTAGTTATTTCCTCACATCTATAAACAAATGTGACTTTTTCTCCTCTGAGACATTTCCTCAAATTGAATAGACCTTCAACATTCTTCTTTTCTGCAATATTTTCTTCAGGACAATTTCTAGATTATTCTACCCTTTCCACCTTAAATATTACTATTTTAGCTACAGTCACCTTAGATGCCGGTTTCTCTCCTTTGTACTATAATTAATTGTTTATATTTTTAAATTAATTTTTTATGTATATGCTATGTGTCCAAAAAAGAGTTTCTGAGACTTTTATCAGAGAACATAGATAGGCTAACCTGTAACCTGTAGCTGATTTCTTGATAAATACTCTACCATTTTTCTGTCTTCCTTTTTATTACAAGTTTTTCTGACTTATTACATGGCTTCCTTCCCAACTTGTACCAGAAACATTACTCTGTTACACCCATTCCACAAGGTTTCACTTAATCTAGAATTCCAGCTAAGCTACAATGTCATATCATTGAATATTTGATGTAAGACCTTTAACTTTGATGATTCTAGTGAATGGCTCAAGTATTTGTTAATATTTTAGTATATGGTATGTATTTTAAGTGGTGCACAGATCTTTATGTAGTATCTAAATGACAGCCTTTTGTCTTGTCTATGCCTTTCTAGCCTTATTCATTTTAACGTGTTTTGGTAAAGATTTGTTTTCATTTTGATGAAATTTATTTTATTGGGTTATTTAAGTTTGTCATAGTTGTGTAAGTCACTTGATCACTTGACATCCTGTTATTCATCAATTTGCTCAAGCGAGTGCCAGTAATATTTCCATTTGACCCTATCACTTGCCAGTGTAGCCCAATGGCATCTGGTTTGCTTCAGGAACACGAAGAGCCTCAAAACGTTCCTTCAGGGTCTTGACGAAGAAGTCTTACCATCTTGTAGGTGGGCGGCCACGCAATCTTTTGACATCCCGTGGGATCCAGTCGCTAATGGCTCTAGTCCAAGGGTCACCTACAAACAAATTACATGTCCAGCCCATCTGATTTTCGATACCTTGGCAAACAAGACAGCGTCCCTGACTCTAGAACAGGGACGGAGCTCGGAGGTCCGGATTCCTTCTTTCACTTGAGTGAGGCGTGATATTCCAAGCACAGCTCTTTTGATTCCTCTTTGGGAGACCCGAATAGCATTCTCATCCTGCTTTCTTAGGGCCCAGGTCTCTGAGGCATATGTTAATGCATGTAGAACGGTGGAGTCTAAGAGATGTACCGGAGATGGAGGTTCTATATGTATGTAACCATACATACATACATCACTTGATCACTTGAATCCCCGTTATTCATCGATTTGCTCGAGCGGGCGCCAGTAACATTTCCATTGGACCCTATCACTTGCAAATGTAGCCCAATGGCATCTGGTTGATTGAGGAATATGAAGAACCTCAAACCGTTCCTTCAGGGTCTTTACAAGGAAGTCTGACCATCTTGGTGGGCGGCCACGTGATCTTTGACATCCCGTGGGATTCAGTCGGTAATGGCTCTAGTCCAGCGGTTGTCTCCAAATCGCATTACGTGTCCAGCCCATCTGATTTTCGATGCCTTGGCAAACGAGACAGCATCCCTGATTCTGGAATAGCGACGGAGGTCAGAACTCCGGATTCCTTCTCTCACTTGAGTGAGGCGTGATCACTTGAGTGAGGCGTGATATTCCAAGCATAGCTCTTTCAATTCCTCTCTGGGAGACCCGAATAGCATTCTCATCCTGCTTTCGTAGGGCCCAGGTCTCAGAGGCGTATGTTAATGCAGGGAGAACGGTGGAGTCAAAGAGATGTGCCCAGAGCTGGGGGTTCTTTGTCCTTTTAGCTATTTCTTCGATGCCTTTGAAGGCATGCCATGCTGCTCTCTTCCTCCTGCACAGCTCAGGTTTTAGGTCGTTCATCATGTTGATTTCTCGCCCTAGGTACACATAACTGCTGCATTCAGAGATGTTTGTTCCATTGAGAGTGAATGGGGCCTCTGGAACTAGTTCATTTTTTACAAAACAACATTTTGTTGAGATTCAGCTGTAGACCTATCTTTCCACATTCTCGGTCAAAGTCAGCCAGCATTTGTGCCGCTTGGCTAATGTTTGGTGTTATTAGAACAATGTCATCAGCGAAGTGGAGGTGGTGTAGTAGCTATTATGGGAAGCAGGGAGGGTCAAATGCCCTCAGGTAATTTCTCCCAGCACCTCACCTAGGACTTTTTAGATGCTAATGTCTTGAGCAAAGATCTGCCTGGAAATGCCTTTATAGGGTAGAGAAGGGGGTTTCTGAGATGGCATGCCTCTGTACCAAAGACTATACTAATGCCAGTTAAATATTTCTCCAAGCCTTCACAAGAGTCTCATCTTTACTTCACGTTAGTTTTGTATTTTAGCTGCTTTTGAGTTATCAGGGAGCCATCCTTGCTTGCTTGGAGGCAAAAGCATTTCTCTCTTGTCTAATTACTTAGAAATCCAACGTGGCCAGGTAAATATGCTGGTAAGATCTAGCTAGTCCCATGATGATTGTAGTAGCATGAGAGAATATTTATACCAGCCAGTACAGAATACATGGTCAGATAAACTGCCACATTTAAACTACCCCCTCTACGAAGTGACCTACAGGAGGCAATCCAGGGCAGATGCAGAGGATCTTAGGTGTCCTGAAACAAATTTTTCTGACAGTTCCATTTAAAAAAAATTTAGTCTTAGAGCCAATTTTAGATAGTAGATTATAGAATTAATTTTAATATTCCCATGTTATGAGTAGTGGATTGTGAATTTGTAGTGAGAATATGCTGAATATTTGGATATGGGTTTTCTAATATTTCTTTTTTTAGATATGTATATTTGAAAATGTTCCTAAACAGACATTTTCAAATGTTCATTTTATTGCCTAGATTTTTACATGAAATGCTTAGATGTTTTATAAGAAAAATTGAGTAGTTAATCAATGGGGTATATGATTTATTATAACCTTTATTTGTTCTAAAAAGTTTCTTAATGCATGTATATGCATACAAAATTACATAGAAATGATAGATGTTTCAAAGTCATAGTCATGTTACCAGCATCCAACATTCAGCATCAAGCAAAAGATTTTGCTACCACATCAGATTAATTACAGCTGGACACTAGCAAAAAGAGATTTGCTTCTAATGTCTCTGTTTTACCACAAGCAGAAGTCATATTATTCCATAGAAGCCATATTGAAAAAATTAATGAGGATTGTTTTCTGGGACAGTAATATGTGATAGTGTGTCTAAGTGAACTGTTCCACAGTAGAAATCTTAGATTCCAGTCAGCCAGATGATCACAAAGTTAAACAAATATTTCCCTAAAACGTGATTTCCCAGAGACTGGGGGCAGGTCTAAACAAAGGTACAGAGCAATTTAAAAAAAAAATATTATTATACCACAGGGATATATAGAGTTGCAAAGCTGTTCATTATTAGGTTTCAGTCACACCATGTTCACCCATTCCTCAAATGTGCACATTTTCCACCACCAATGTCCCCTGATTTCCTCCCCCATCTGCCCCATGCCTCTATGGCAAGTACTTTGTGCTCTTTCTTGCTCTCTCTCTCTTTCTCTCTCTCTCTTCCCTCCCGCCTCTCCTCCCTTCTCTTAGACATTGTGGTTTGCAATGCATACACTTAGGGGTTATCATGTATATCACTTTTCCTACATTCACTGCTCAGTTTTAGGCAGGAATTACCATTTCTAATCATTATTAGCACACTCTAATAATTGAGAGACTCACAGACATGGAGCAGAGCTGCTACTGGCTCTCCCTGTGCCCAGCCGCTCATAATGCGGCCAGGAGGGATGGCAAGTTCTAGCGCTAGCCCGCCACCCCAGCAGAGCCTCACAATAAGCCAGACAAAACTCCACTCCATGAGGGCCTCCATTTATCTCATCCGGACTTCCCCTCATAAGAAATTCACCCAGAAGACCAGCCTATCACAGCCCGTCCCCATCGAGATCACCCTGCAGCAGTTTTTTTTTTAATGTTTTTTTTTTTGCTTTTTGGGTCACACCCAGCGATGCTCAGGGTTACTCCTGGCTCTGCACTCAGGAATTACTCCTGGCAGTGCTCGGGGACCATATGGGATGCCGGGGATCGAACCCAGGCCGTCACCAAGCAGTTTTTTTTTTGAATCCGCCCACCCATGCTGATCCAGAGACTCACAGACCTGGGGCAGAGCTGCTACTGGCTCTCACTGTGCCCAGCCGCTCATGAGGCACCCGGGAGGGATGGCAGGTTCTAGCCCTGGCCCGCCACCAGCAGAGCCTCACAACAAGCCAGATGTGAGGCTCCTCATCCGGGCTTCCCCCTCGTCAGAACTACACCCAGCAGACAAGCCTATCACAGCCGGGCTCGCGCGATGTTCATCAATAAATGCTGGATTTTGAGATGACTACAAGAGTATGCTACCCACACGGCAGAGCCTGGCAAGTTACCCATGTCATATTTGATATGCCAAATCATCTCACTTGAATCACTTCACTTGAATCCGTTATTCATCGATTTGTTTGAGTGGGTGACAGTAACATTTCCATTGGACCCTATCACGTGCCAATGTAGCCCAATGGCATCTGGTTGATTCAGGAATATGAAGAGCCTCAAACCGTTCCTTCAGGGTCTTGACAAGGAAGTCTGACCATTTTGTAGGTGGGCGGCCACAAGATCTTTTGACATCCCGTGGGATCCAGTCAGTAATGGCTCTAGTCCAGCGATTGTCTCCAAATCGTGATATGCCAAAGCCTCAAACCATTCCATCAGGTCATGGAGGTCTATATTATTACTGGTATTTAGCATATCTCGTCTGATATGCCAAATACCAGTAATAATTATAGACCTCCATGACCTGATGGAATGGTTTGAGGTTCTTTATGTTCCTGGAGCAAGCAGGTGCCTTGGGCTCTACTTGCATGAGACAGGACATATGGAGATGTTACTGGTGCCCGCTCGAGCCAATCGATGATGAACGGGAAGACAGTGACAGTGAGTAGCACACTGGTCCCGTCTCTGTCATACCTAACTGCTGACTTCCACACAGTTGCAGTAGATTCCAATCACTGACAAGTCCTCCTCATCCATGTTTTGTCTGACCTTGAATATTAGTACTGTACTATTTTTATATCCCACAAATGAATGCAATCATTCTATATCTGTCCTCCTTCTGGCTAATTTCATTCAGCATGATCCTTTCCATGTCTATACATTTATAGGCAAATTTTGTAACTCCATTATTCCTAACAGCTGCATAGTATTCCATTGTGTAGATGTACCAAAATTTCTTTATCCATTCATCTGTTCACAGGCACTCAGTTTGTTTCCAGATTCTGGCTATTGTGAATAGTGCTGCTATGAATATAGTATTGTAGATTCTGTGTGTTTTTGAGCCACCTAGGTATAGTCCAGAAGTAGTATTGCTGGGTCAAATGGGAACTCAATTTCTAGTTTTGGGGAGGAATATTCATACCATTTTCCAAAAAAGGCTGTACCAGTGAACATTCCCACCAACAATGGATGAGAGCCCCTTTTTCCCCACATATGTGCCAGCACTATTGTTTTTGCTCTTTTGGATATGTGCCAGTCTCTGTGGTATGAGGTGATATCTCATTGTTGTTTGATTTGTATCTCCTTGATGATAGTGATTATAAGCATTTTTTTCATATGCCTTTTGGCCATTTGAATTTCTTCTTTTGTCAAAGTGCTTGTTCATTTCTTCTCCCCACTTTTGGATGGGGTTAACTGTTTTCTTCTTGTAAAGTTCTACCAGTACCGTATATATCATGGATATTATCCCCTTATCAGATAGGACAATGGTGGGATATTGAAAAAAATCTCAATGAAATGAAGGCCTCCCCAATAATTCTTTACCCAGCTAGACTGACATTCAGATTTTAAAGAAAAACAACACAACTTCATGGATAAACAATATCTCAGGAACTTCATAGACTCAAAGCCAGCTTTAAAGGAAGGACTGAAATATCTTCTGTAAGATAAGACAAATCCCAAAAAGCACAACATCTTATACAATAGGATGGCAAAAATCCCATGACACTAATCTCTGTGAATGTCAACAGTCTAAACTTCCCACTTAAGAGACACACAGTGGCAAAATAGATTAAAAAACTGAATCCAACACTCTGATTCCTACAAGAAATATATCCTCAAAAAGCTCAACACACTTTTTCTGTAGTTCACATGAAACATTCTCTGGTTTCTCTTCAGATCACATATCATCCCTGAGGAAGTTGAAATGGTAATCAAAATTCTTCCCAAACATAAAACCCCATGTCCAGATGGATTCACTAGTGAATTCTTCCAAAACTTAAAAGAGGACATATTGCCAGTTCTTTTCAAGCTTTCCAGGAAATTGAAGAAACAGAAACACTCCTGAATGGTTTCTATGAGGCACAAATCACCCTGATACCCAAATCAGACAGAAATATCACACACAAAAAAAAAGAAAATTACAGGCCAATATCCCTGATGAACATAGAAGCAAAGATCTTCAACAAACCACTAGCAAACAGAACCCAAAGACTCTACAAAAGATCATACACCATGATCAAGTAGGGGTCATCCTGGTGACGCAAGAATGTTTCAATATTGGCAAGCCAATAAACATAATATATCAAATCAATAAAAGAAAACATAAAAACCATATCATCATATCAATAGATGTAGAGAATGCATTTGACAAGATCTAGCACCTGTTCATGATAAAAACTCTCCAAAAAATGGGATATTTACTCAATAAAGTCAAAGCTGATCACTTGATCACTTGAATCCCGTTATTCATCGCTTTGCTTGAGCGGGTGCCAGTAACATTTCCATTGGACTCTATCAAGTGCCAACGTATCCCAATGACATCTGGTTGATTCAGGAATATGAAGAGCCTCAAACCATTCCATCAGGGTCTTGGCAAGGAAGTCTGACCATCTTGTATGGCGCAGAGCAGCAAAAGTTAAAGCTATCTGACACAAATGCACAGCAAGCATTATTCTCAATGGAGAAAAAAAATTAAAAGCCTTCTCTGTAATATCAGAGATAAGATAAAGTTGCCCTCAATGCCCACTTCTATTGAACATAGTACTGGAAATACTTGTCATAGCCATTAAGGAAGATAGAGAGATTAAGAGCATCCAGATAAGAAGAGAAGAAGCCAAACTATCATTATTTTGCAGATAACATGATACTTTATGTAGAGGATCTTACGCTCACTACTAAAAAAAGCTCCTAGAAATAGTAAATATGTATAGTAGAATATTAGAGTGGCAGGTCACAAAATCAATGCCCAAAAAGAACAATCACTTTTCCAGAAGCAATGAGGTAAAAACTGGCTTCCTCTTATAGGTGCAAAATCCTCATGGGGCCACAACCCTGCTTCTGTGGGCTATTGAGGTGCTATAGTGCAAAAACATTGATTTTTATTTTCTTGGCTTATAAAAAGTCATTTGAATAATATTTCCAATCTTTTTATATAAACATAGTAACAGAGACAGACACATATCTACACCAGAGATTAAATTTACAGGGGGATCTTTCCTGGGGAGATCACATCATATGACCAAAACTATGTTCTCCTTGACATATTGATCATGGCCAGTCCCCACAAGGTCCTATCTCCAGTCTGAGACAACAGTTCTAAGTGCTCTGCTCTGACTGCTAGGCAATTCACAAATCACCTTATGTCAAAAAAAGAGCTGTTCTGACCTTGCTCTAAACTTTTGGGCTAGATCAGGGCTTGCCCTAAAGTTGTTCCATTTCAAAGCTAGGGCGATGTCTTGGTACATCCAGTCCAATGAGGAATTGGATTTAAACTTAAAGGCACCAAGGTTTATAGTTGGAAAATATGTAGAAACCCAGGACTAAATAATTCAGAAGTAATTAACTCACCCACCACCTCGGCAGACCTCACAACAAGCCAGACCACCCTCCCTCACTCCACGGGCGCCGCCATTTTCCACATTTGGACTTCCCTCTCCTCAGAACTCCACCCAGCAGACCAGCCCATCACAGCCCGGATCATTGACACCCACCCTGCAGCAGTTTGTTCCTCAATCCGGCTCAGGTATGCTGGTCCAGAGACTCTCAGACATGGGGGCAGAGCTGTTCCTTGCTCTCCCTGTGCACAGCTGTTCATGAGGAAGTTGGGGAGGCATGGCGGGTTCTAGCCCTGGCCCACCACCTCGGCAGACCTCACAACAAGCCAGACCCCCTCACTCCACGGGCGCCGCCATTTTCCACATTTGGACTTCACTCTCGGTCAGAATTCCACCCAGCAGACCAGCCCATCACAGCCCAGCTCACGCGGCTCACCAATAAATACTTTATTTGGAGGTGTTTAAAAGAGTTTGCCTCCCGCTCGGCAAGCCTGGCAAGCTTCTCGTATTGTATTTGATATTCCAAATTCCAGTAACAATTATATTAGGTAATTCCCATGACCCAATATAATGGTTTGAGGCTCTTTATGTTTCTGTAGCAAAGCTGATGCCCCTGGCTCTACTGGCATGAGACGGGACATATGGAGATATTACTGGTGCCCGCTCTAGCAAATAGATGATCATCGGGAAGATTGCGATGGTTATCCTGAATTAACTCACAACTGCACCTCCCAACTATCTTTTTGTTCTTATACAAAATATCCCTTAGCATAAACAAATGCAAATGTAGTAAAACAATCCCTGATTAGCAATACAAAAACCCAGGCTTAGCAAGTAGATTGTGATGCAAAACAAGGCTATTAAGGAGGGTGTGATCCAACAATTTTAATATATGTAAGTTAAAGTTGAGCAATAGAGGAATTTAAAAAATTACTCATAATTTTTCCAATTGATACTGTACTGATGATAATAATAATAATTTTAATAATTCTCAATGCAATCCCTGTATATATCCAAAGAAGTTCTAACATATGGTTTTTGGACAATTCTCAGTGCAATATATAAGATATTGCATTGAGAATATAAAATATTGCAATATAAAGAAGTTCTGACGTATGGTTGTTTGATTTACTCTTAAATGACACAAAGAAGAACATTTTAAAAAATTATTTTGTATTTTTATAATTATGCTGCACAAACTCATTCTTCATGTCTTTTTCAGTGACATTTAGTTTCCGGTGTTTTATTATGATTATTATTCTCAAGTGAGAGTAGTTCTTTTTTATTCGCCTGAATCTTTTTACAATCGAATATTGATCTGATCTGGGCATTCACACCTTATGTTTTCCCTCCTCTAACTATTATAACCTATTTTGCAGCATTCAAGATTGTGCTCATGAATCCAAAAACAATTTTAGACCATAATGAAAAACAGAGTTTGAGAGGAGTCATTAAAAGCATGGAGGGAATTGCTCCTTAATATTACAATGAATTTCAAAATTTGTGTTTTTTTGAAAAAAAAGTCTGAAATTTTAAGTGATAAAAAATCACATTCCTCTAAAAATTGATCTGATTGCATGACGCAATTAATCGCAGAACGAAAGACTGGATTTTTCTATTTTAAATTCTAATATTTACTGCCTGCTTCCCAAGTGCACAGAAATTTTCAGTAATAAAAAAGGGAAACAAAACAGATTAATGTAGATGAGAATTCCTCAAACACAATCTTAACCATCATCCCTTCAATTTGATTTTCTACTTCCATGGGGTTTGCAAGGACAGAAATTTAATTTCTCCTGAAAAATGTATTAATATTTAATAAAACAAAATCAGATGATAGTAAGATTTTCTATATTTTAATAAGACAACTAAATCGAGGAACATTAACTCTTTGACATGTGATAAGAGGTGAATGAAAATGAACATTTCAGTCAAGAAAAATATACTTGGTTACTAAGCTACTGCATTAAATGGATTCATATTTTGGGAAGAGGTCACAGACTTTTCTTTGGAATATTATCCTTTCACAAATAGAGAATATGGACAAGAATTCCCAGTGGTTTGGAGAAATAGCAGCTATGTTATTATCATCTAAGGATGAGTTAACTTAGAACAAATAAAGATATAGAAGACACTTGATTTATTTTTTTTTTTATTTCTATCCCATTGCACTCTGATTCCTTTAATATTTTACATGGTTTTAGTTTTAAGGTAGTTGCAAGTTGCATCTTCACAATTAGACTATTCTAAACTCTTGCTATGGTACAAAATTTGGATTATACTGCAAGACAAGTGAGTTCACCAAGATTTAATTTGGACTTTTATGATAAATCATACAGTTGCATTAATCAGCAACTGCTTTACCAGGAACAAAAGTGTTTGAACACAGAATACTTTTCAAACTTAATTCTCAATAGAATCAGATCATTGACACCTTAACTAGTTGATTAGACCTCTGTCATATTACTAAAAAATATGAACATTGCACTTAACAGTGAGTAGCCTAGGAAGTACAATTAAACCCTTGATATTATCTGTCTCACCATTCTATGAAACTTAATAGTTCAACAAAATATGAGTCTTAAATCGCTTGCATCTCAAATAACTTGTATCTCAAGTAACTGGCATCCTATGAGTCTCAAATAACTTAGAACTTTTTCATTCAATTCTGGGGGTGGAGGTAGAAGTATTCATACTTATGACAGTACACAGAATGAGCATTGTCCTGAAAAAGACATCTTATAAGCTTTGTATATACTGTATGTTTCCTTTTTTTCTATGAACAACTTAATCTAAATTTCACCTTCTAACCAAGAATCAACATTATGAGCTTTTATACATTTAACTCATTGCTTCTTAAATTTAACTACAATTTTCCACATCCGGACTTCCCTCTCTTCAAAACTCCACCCAGCCGATCAGCCCATCACAGCCAGGATCATCGACACCCACCCTGCAGCCGTTTTCTTCCTCAATCCGGCCCAGGTATGCTGGTCCAGAGACTCTTAGACATGGGGCAGAGCGGTTCCCTTGCCTCTCCCTGTGCCCAGCCGCTCATGAGGCAGTCGGGGAGGCATGGTGGGTTCTAGCCTTGGCCCACCACCCCGGCAGAACCTCACAACAAGCCAGACGACCCCCCCACACACTCCATGGGCGCCGCCATTTTCCACATCCGACTTCCCTCTCTTCAGAACTCCACCCAGCCGATCAGCCCATCACAGCCTGGCTCGGGCGGCCACTTGCAGCCACGCGGTTCATCAATAAATGCTTTATTTGGAGGTGTTTAAAGAATATGCCTCCCGCACGGCAAGCCTAGCAAGCTGCTCGTGTTGTATTTGACATGCCAAATGCCAGTAATTATTTTAGGTCATTCCCATGACCTAATATAATGGTTTGAGGCTCTTTATGTTCCTGTAGCAAGCCAATGCCCTTTGCTCTACTGGCAAGAGACAGGACATATGGAGATATTACTGGTGCCCGCTCTAGCAAATAGATGATTAACGGGAAGATCGTGATCGTGATCGTGAATCAATCTATATTTATATCCATAGATATAACTTACTTATATGTAATAGAATTAACACTATATTGCACCTGATAAATTGATATTTAGCTAAAACTTTGTTCTATCGTTCCAGAATCAGTAAAGTATCATATTCCTGTATACCTTTCTATCAATTCACATAATTTTTTTGTTTTACATGGACTACATTCTATGATCTTCAGGACTTAGTTCTGGCGCTACACATAGGAATCGCTTCTGGTGGTGCTAGCGGACTAGAAGGGGTGACAGGGGATAAACTCAGATAGAGGACCAGCACCAAAGTCACTGTAATATCTCTGGTGAAATGCACATGAGTAACATGGGCAGCAAAAACGAGAGATGAAGACACAGGCATTGAAGCAGCATTATATAAACCAAAGTACAGGATCTTCCATTCCAAGATATTCTGCCTTGAAGGATCTTATCCAGTTTCTTTTTAACCTTAGTTTCTTCAAATTTAAATGGGAATAGTATAAAGTAAATTTAAGGAAAAAATAAATTAATATATAAGAACACATGGCCGCCCACCTACGAGATGGTCAAACTTCTTCATCAAAAACCTGAATGAACAGTTTGAGGCTCTTCATGTTTTCCGGGGAGAAAGCAGATGCCATTGGGCTACACACTTGCACATGACAGGGACGAATGGAGACATTATTGGTGCCCACTCGAGCAAATCAATGAAAAATGGGAAGATAAGTGATAAGTGATGTAGGAAGTATAGTGCAGGAAATGGAGAAATAGTATAGCTTGACTTGCTTATGACTAATGGGGGTTTCACTTCGAGCTTCAAATCTGGACACTCAAGCATCACCAAGTCAGTAGTAAGTCCCAAACTCCACTGGATTACCACCACAAAATTTGTGGCTCATCCTCCTACTCACCCGAATAAGAAGAAAGAAGATACACTACAGTAGCACACATCAGAAGAGCTTCAATAAACGCTAGACTTTTTATTGTTTCATTTCTATTAACCTGTGAGATCCTCATGAATAAAATTAACTGAAATTTCATAGAGTTTATAATACACTTAGTGCAGAGTAAATACTAATTTGATTTTTGCTGATTTAATCATAGAAGTAATAAAAAATAATTGTAACAGCAATTATGGCAACAACAAGCATTATTAAGTAATACTAATTGCTAAGTGTGTTTTACATGTATTTATGCACCCAATCAATAAAGGAGAAAGTAGGCTATCCTTTGGGGTAATTAACTTGCTATTATATTTTAAAATGATAAAATGATCACTTGGCATCCCGTTATTTATCGATTTGCTCGAGCAGACACCAATAAAATTTCCATTTGACCATATCACATGCTAGTGTAGCCCAAAAGCATCTGCTTGCTTGAAGAATACAAGGAACCCCAAACTGTACTTTCAGTGTCTTGACAAAGAAGTCTGACCATCCTGTAGGTGGGCAGCCATGTGATTTTTTGTTGTCCCATGGGATCCAGTCGGTTACAGCTCTAGTCCAGCGGTCGTCTACAAATTGCATTACTTGTCCAGACCATCTGATTTTCAATGACTTTGCAAATAAGACAGTGTCCCTGACTCTGGAAAAGCAAAAGGAGGTCGGAACTCCAGATTCCTTTTCTCACTTGGAGTGAGACATGATACCCAAGCATAGCTTTTTCGATTTCTCTTTAGGAGACCGAAATGGTGTTCTCATTTCGTGTGTTAATGCAGGGAGAATGGTGGAGTTGAAGAGATGTGCACAGAACCAGAGGTTCTTTGTCCTTCAGCTATTTCTTCAATAATTTTGAAGGCATTCCATGCTGCTCTTTTCTACTGTTCTGCTCAGGTTTTAGGCAGTTCATCATGGTGGCTTCTCGACCTAGGTACACATAACTGCTGCATTCAGAGATGTTTGTTCCATTGAGGGGCCTCTGGAACTAGTTCATTTTTCATGAAAATAATTTTGTTGAGATTCAGCTCTAGACCTATCTTTCCACATTCTCCGTCAAAGCCAGCAGCATTTGTGCCGCTTGGCTAATGTTTGGTGTTATTAGAACAATGTCATTGGCGAAGCATAGGTGGTGTAGTTGCCGACAATCTATCTTCACTCCCATTTCTTCCCATTCTAATTGCCACATGATGTTCTCATGGGTGGTGCTAAAAGAGTTTTGGTGAAATGGTATCACCCTGCTGAACCGCTCTTTTTGAAATCAATGATCACTTTCTTGTAGAATGGTGAGATCCAGGTGGTGAATCCGTAATATAGCTCACAAAGGATCTTGATGTACTGGGCTTGAACGCCCTGGTTGGCTAGGGCTCGATGACCACTTTGGTCTCCACAGAACCAAAGGCTTTCTTTAAATCAATGAACATGAGATAGAGTGGCATCTTGAACTCCCTACAAACCTCAAGAGCTTGGTTACCATGTGGATATAGTTGATTGAGCTGGATCCTTTTCGGAAGCCAGCTTGCTCATATGGTTGTCCATCTAATATTCTGCCAATCCTGTTCAGGATGACTCAAGTGAACATCTTGTAGATGACAGACAACAGGCAGATGGGGCGATAGTTGCCAATGTTGTGGATGTCTCCCTTCTTGAACAGTAGAACTGTCCTGTTGATTTTCCATTGGGAGGGCACCTTGCATTCAGGCAGGTAGTGCGTGAAGAGCTGAGCCAGTTTATTGATGAGTACCGAAGGCAGATTCTTCAGGCGTTTGGGTCTGACACTGTCTGGGCCTGGTGCTGTTCCCTTCTTTACTGAAGAAATGGCATGTCGGATTTCAGAAGGGAAAACGTTGGGAATGACATATCCATCCTGTGGAATTTGGTATGTGGGCAGGTGTCGTGGCTATCAAAGAGATCTTAGTAGAAGTCATGGATAATCTTCTCCACTGCCTTTATTGAAGATGTGATTGATCCATCAGAACGTCAGAGGGTGGTCATCTTGGTCTTATAGTTGGCGAAGGACAGGCGGGCAGCTCGAATGCTTTTCCCGGCTTCTAATGCATCTTCCAGTTTTTCTGCTCTTCTCTCTTTGAAGTCTTCCTTTATTGCTTCACTTGCAAGCTAGCAGTGTTAGCATTTGGTCGCCTAAGGCTCGTGCCTTGCTAATTTGGCGTATGAGTTTGAGAGTTTTTGAAGCAGGCATCCTTTTGTGGCTTTCTCTCTCGTCATTCTTCGCACAATCATAGAGGTGCTGAACCAGTCGGTTGTATTCTTCATCGATGTCATCAATGATGGTATCTTCCCATGTTACCGCAATGGTGCCAAAGAGTTCCCAGTTGGTGTTCGTTCTGGGATTTCTCTTCTTAAACTTTGTAGTCTTTTCTCCCCGTGTTTGAAGTAGAATTTTGCACAAATGAGACGGTGATCTGATCCTGTTTGAAATTTTGGGAGGACAGCGACATCGGTCAGGCAAAACCTTCAATAGAAGACAATGTGGTCTATTTCAATTTATTTTAAAACATTAAAATAATATTATATATTTATCTCTTAGTCACTACAGAATTTCACATTATTCATGGCTATATTTCAGGCATGCAATGGTGCAACCTCAATCCCTTCATCAGGATCCAATTCCCTCAACCTATGCTTTCCCCCTCCTGACTTTCCTCGCTCCTACAATTCTGCATCTTAAGGTTTTTTTTTGCTTTGTTATTTTTTTACACAAGTCTGTTCACTGTGGTAGATTTGGCTTCCATATAAGTAGAAGTACTACTTCAGAATTAGCAAAATTCTTAAATCAACCTGAAGTCTATCAATTCAGAGACTTACGAGATGTCAGGAGGCATTATTATACTAATTTGCCTTCATTGTATTATGGTTCAATGGTATATAATTAGACTATGATATTTAAAGCATAGGCAATGGTCTACGTTAACTATCAGAAAACTATTAGTATTAGAATAAAGTTTTCCAGTTAAAATAGTAATCAAGAAGGGAACTTTTTGAAAATGGGTCATACCCTTCTTTGGATGTGTGTTTGTTTCCAGAATATATTATCTTTCTGAACTGTCAACTCATTATAGTTCTATGGTCCATCTATTGGTGAAAGAAATAGAAGAGCTAGTTATATTTACTCAATAATGCAGAAATAATAAATGAGTCCATTAACAGGCTATGTGTTTCTATCTCTTTATGTCTTCTTTTTATTTCTTTTAGTAGTCACTTACAATCTTTGTTAAAGACTTACCTCTTTTGTCAAGTTTATTCCTAGTTAATTGATTTCCTGAGGAGCATTTGTGAATGGGATTAATTTTTTTTAAATTCCCTCTATAGAACTTCATTATTTGCATATAGAAATGTCATGGATTTGGGCACATTGATTTTGTTGTTTACCACTTTACTATTCAAGTCTATTGTTTCCAGAAACTTTTTTTCATAGTCTTAGGATTTCTAGGTATAGTAGCATGCTCCCTACAAATAGCAAGGGTTTGACTTCTTTTTGTCTAGTATCTCTTTCTTGGCTAATTGCTATGTCATAGACCTGCAATACTATACTGAATAGTAGTAGTGAGAGCAGACAATTTTGTGCCTTTCTTAAAGGGAAAAACTTTATGTTTCTATTATTATGTATGTTTACTGTGGCAGACTTGGAAAGCTACCCATGTTATATATGATATGCCAAAAACCAGTAACAATTATAGTCCTCATTCCCTTGACCTGAAGGAATGTTCTGAGGCTCTTCGTATTCCTGGAGTGAGCAGATGCCTTTGAGATACACTAGCCACAGGACATATAGAGATGGTACTGGTGCCTGCTCAAGCAAATGCATGAATAAAAAGAAGACAAGTGATGCAAGTAATGTTTACTGTGAGCTTGTGAGAAATGGCTTTATCTATCTTGAGGAAGGTTTTGAAACACTAATTTATTGAAATGGTTTTTCTTGTTATCAAGAATAAATTTTGGATCTTATGAAATGAATTAGAACGATATGATGAAATGAAAATCTTCCCCCAAAACATTTTACAGATTCAGTGCAATTCCTATAAAAATGCTCATAACATTTGTTAAAGACTTATGTAAAATGGTATCAAGATTTATATGGAATAACTATCCCCCAATAGACTAAGCAAAAATTGGCAAAAAGAAGTTGGAGGCTTCTCTCATCACCTTTGACTTACACATAAAGTTATGGTGCCCCCAAAAATATGGCTGCTGGCATAAGAACAGAACAATGGACTAGAATTGAGAGTTCAGAGACAGAACCTCAAGTATCACTTGTGTCACTTGTCTTCCCGTTGTTCATCAATTTGCTAGAGCGAGCACCAGTAACATCTCCATACATCCTGTCACCTGTTAGTGTAGCCCAAGGGTTTCCACTCACTCCAGTAACACGAAGAGCCTCAGACCTTCAGGTCATGGGAATAAGGATTATAATTGTTACTCGTGTTTGGTATATCAAATACAACATGAGTAGGTACCAGGCTCTATGATGCAGGTGGTTTACTCTCAGTATTAGGCTGCCATCACTTGAATTTACTGACAAACAACAGGGAAAAATTGGCTTTTCCCTTAGGTGGAGTTCTGACAGGCTGTGGAGTACAGATGTTAAAAATGACAGCCCTCATGGTGTAGGAGTCCCTCTGGCTTCTTGTGAGGCTCTGTTTGGATGGTAGACCAGTGTTAGAACTCGCCTTCCCTCCTGGGCATTTCATGATCAGCAGAACACAGGTAGAGCCAGTAGCAGCTCTGCCCTGTGTATCTGAGTCTCTGGATCAGGCATACCTGGGCTTGAAATTGTCTTCATGTAGAGTGGGACTCTGATGAGCAGGGCTTGAGATTGGCTTTTGTCTTGGATGGAACTTTGATGAGCTGTGGAGCCCAGATGTTGAAAAGGTGAGGAGTTGCATTTTCTTTCAACACCTCAAGTATATGGACAGTTAATCTTCATTGAATGAGGGACAAGTGTAAAGACAAGAAAAGAAAGCCTCTTCAACAAAAGGTGTTATAAAAATTGGTTGCATGCAAAAAACTAATTTGGATCAGTTTCTAACACCATAAACAAAAGTTAAATTAAAATAGAACAAATACCTAAGTATCAGACCTGAATACATAAATTCATATTGAGGAAATCTTAGCCTGAGTATTTCAGAATATTGAATCTAGACATATCTTTAATGATTCAGTATAGGCTAAGAAAATAGAAGCATGATAAATAAATTGTATTACAGCCACCTAAGAAACTAGTGTACTGCAAACGCAATGATGTTCAGAATAAAAAGACACACAACAATTTAGAAATATTTGCCCATCACACATCTGACAAAAAAATTTATTCACTTCTTTGTAAAAAACTGGTAGAATCTAAAGAGAAAAATGTCCAAAACATGGAGAAAGACTTGAACAGAAACATCCTAAAGGAAGATGCAAAGGTGAGCAAACTCAAGAAAAATCCTCTGGAGCATTCATCATGAAGGAAATGCAAATTAAAACTATCACTATCCTCCCGTTTATCATCTATTTGCTCGAGTGGGCACCAGTAATATTCCATATGTCCTGTCTCATGTCAGTAGATCCCAAGGGCATCTGCTCGCTCCAGGAACATAAAGAGCCTCAAACCATTATACTAGGTCATGGGAATGAACTAATATAATTGTTACTGGTATTTGGCATATCAAATACAACACAGGCAGCTTGCCAGGCTTGCTGTGCAGGTGGCATACCCTTTTAGTCACCTCTAAATATAGCATTTATAGATGAACCACGCGGCCGCAAGCAGCCAGACGAGATGGGCTGTAATAGGCTGGCGCTGGGTGGAGTTTTGAAGAGAGGGAAATCTGGATGTGGAAAATGGTGACCCGATGGAGTAGGGGGTCATCTGGCTTGTTGTGCGGCTCTGCTGGGGTGACAGGCCAGGGCTAGAACCCACCATCCCTCCTGGCCACCTCGTGAGCGACTGGGCACAGGGAGAGCAAGTAGCAGCTCTGCCCCATGTCTGTAAGTCTCTGGATCAGCATACCTGGGCCTGATTAAAAAAAAAAAAACTACTGCAGGTTGGATGTCAATGATCCACGCTGTGATAGGCTGTCGCTGGGTGGAGTTCTGACGAGAGGGATGTCTGGATGTGGAAAATGCAGCCCGATGGAGTGTGGGGGTCATCTGGCTTGTTGTGTGGCTCTGCTGGGGTGGTGGGCAAGGGCTAGAACCCGCCATCCCTCCCAGGTGTCTCGTGAGCGGCTGGGCACAGGGAGAGCAAGTAGCAGCTCTGCCCCATGCTGTAAGTCTCTGGATCAGCATACAGACAACAGTGAGAAAGTATCTCACATCTGTGACACTGGCACACATTACAGAGAACAAAAATAGCCAGTGTTGTCATAGAGAACACTGGCTATTTTTGGGGAAAATATTTTTGAAACTTACCAGTGTTCACGTGGGAAGTGAAAGAATTCTCCCTTTATTCTTGGGGGAACACAACTGGGCCAACCATGTTGGAAAATAATATGGACAGTTCTCAAAGAAACTACTGAACTTTCATATGACTCAGCAATTAGACTTCTTAGCCTCTACTACTACAACCCCAAAACTCTATTCAGAAAAAAGTATTTGCACTTCTATATGCAAATACATTATGAAGAAAATCTATAACAGAGTCCAGCCTATCACAGCCCGGTTTATCGAAATCCACCCTGCAGCAGTCTTTTTTAAATCCAGCCCAGGTATGCTGATCCAGAGACTCACAAACATGGGGCAGAGCTGCTACTGGCTCTCCCTGTGCCCAGCCGCTCATGAGGCACCCGGGAGGGATGGTGGGTTCTAGCCCTGGCCCACCACCCCAGCAGAGCCTCTCAACAATCCAGATGACCCCCAACTCCATGAGGGCCTCCATTTTCCACATCTGGACTTCCCTCTCATCAGAACTCCACCTAGCAGACCAGCCTATCACAGCTCAGCTCATCGAGATCCATCCTGCAGCAGTCTTTTTTAAATCCGGCCCAGGTATGCTGATCCAGAGACTCACAGACATGGGGCAGAGATGCTACTGGCTCTCCCTATGCCCAGCCGCTCATGAGGTGCACAGGAGGAATGGTGGGTTCTAGCCCTGGCCCGCCATCCAGGCAGAGCCTCACAACAAGCCAGACGACCCCCCCACTCCATAAGGGCCTCCATTTTTCACATCTGGACTTCCCCCTCATCAGAACTCCACCCAGAAGACCAGTCTATCACAGCCCAGCTTGCATGGCTGCTTGTGGCCGCACGGTTCATCAATAAATGCTGGATTTAGAGATGATTACAAGAATATGCTACCGCACAGCAGAGCCTGGCAAGCTACCCGTGTCATATGTGATATGCCAAATACCAGTAACAATTTTAGACCTCATTCCCATGGCCTGATGGAATGATTTGAGGCTCTTTATGTTCCTGGAGCAAGCAGGTGCCCTTGGGCTCTACTGCATGAGTCAGGACATGGAATGGAGATGTTACTGGTGCCCGCTCGAGCAAATCGATGATAAACGGGAAGACAGTGATACAGTTATACTTCTATATAGACCTCATTCCCGTGACCTGAAGGAATGGTTTGAGGCTCTTCATGTTCCTGGAGCAAGAAGTTGCCCTTGGGCTACACTAGCATGTGACAGGACATATGGAGATATTACTGGTGCCCACTCAAGCAAATCTATGAACAACAGGAGGACAAGTGATACAAGTGATGTTCATTGTAATATTAATTAATTTAAAAATCTGGAAACAACCCAAATCTTGGGCATAGATGATAGGATAAGAAACTCTGGTACATGTACATAATTCAATCTTTCAATATGTAATTCAGTACTATGAGACAAGTTCAAATCCTGCCATTTGCTGCTCTGTAGATGGATCGATTGCATCACAGTGAGTGTTATTAGTCAAAGGGGAAGAAATAGGCACAGAATGATATCTCACACATGAATGATATAAATAATTAAATTAAGGGCACAATAAATGTCCAAATGAAACAGAATCTGAAAAGTGGCCTCTAGTAGAAAGCTGACCAAGCATTACATGGTGGAATGAAGGCACAACGGTGGAGGGAATAAGTGTCTGTTTGACAGACTAGTGCTGGAATGTTTTATACATGAAACATGACCATTACCAATATTGTTAATCACGGGGTCAAAATTGTTTTAAAAGTCATAAAAATACACGAATTCATCATGAAAAAAAATGAGATGTTACCTTTATGTTAGAAAGAAACTTGTTGCAATGCCTTCCTGTACCAAGTCTCCACTAAGTGGCAAATCAGCCATATAAAAACTCATAATTGAAAGCTCATCATTAGTGACAAGAAAGTAGACAGATAGATATAATGATAGATAATGGAAATCATGAAGGTAATCATAATGGAGTGCTCATTAACTTAGATTATATACTTTTTCACTGCCCCTCAAGGTGTTACAGGTGTGGCTGCAGTGCATGGCTGCGTTGGCAGGTGGCATACAGGAGACGGGCTTGTCTACTCCAAGGGCTCTGCCCCGTGGGCCCTGGATGGTTTATGGTCTGATGGAAAAAGACTTTACCCCCAGGAATGAACCCTGAGACACGGCAGAGCCTGGCAAGCTACCCATGGTATATTTAATATGCCAAAAATAGTAACAATAATGGGCCTCATTACCAATGAATGGAGACGTTACTAGTGCCCACTCGAGCAAATTGATGAAGAACAGGAAGACAAGTGATATACTTTTAGCTTTTCAGATGCTCTATAGCCTAAACTAGTTTAGTCCTCACAATGAAAATTTGAAATAAAATATGGTACTATTCCATATTCTACTGTACCTCAGGTGTTGCAGGTGTGGCTGCAGTGCCCGCCTGCATTGACAGGTGGCAGACGGGAGACAGGCTTGTCTACACACATGGCTCTGCCCCATGGCCCCTGGTTGGTTGATGGTCTGACAGAAAAAGATTGGACCCCTGATATGAACCCAAAGCCACGGCAAAGCCTGGCAAGCTACCCATGCTGTATTCACCTGTGGTGAATATTCCTGGTGTATTCACTAAAAGCTTGTGTTTTTGGTGTATGCCCAAAACAGTAACAATAATGGACCTCATTCTCAAAGAATGGAGATGTTACTGGCACCTGATCGGGCAAATAGATGATCAACAGGAAGACAAGTGATACAAGTGATAAGTGATTCCATATTCTATGGTATAAAATCATTTAAAGAATACTTAAATATTATCTAAATATCTAATTTTACAGAGTTACTAGATATTAACATATAGCAAAGATAAAGTAATGTAAAAATATAAAGCCCTAAGTCCAATAGCCTAGACTCTGGGGAAGAAAAGGATACCCAATACTCTCATGAATTTCTAGTTTCTCCTGTCAAAGAAGTATAAATCTTTCAGGTGAATCTTTCAAAGAAAAAGCATTTCAAAACCAAGCCATAGAGACAACCACAGAAGACTGTTCTAGGAATCCACATGCCTAAGGCTATGATGGCAAAACCTGGCTCATTCTGATTTTTTCTTGGTGATATCTAACATTTAATATACAATAACATTCTAATTTTAAAGTTAGGAATTTTTCACTGAAAGAATTCTGATTTCATCAACACTAGAAGCTTATGTAAAACCTTGTAATCATAGATCAATTAAACAACATGCCCAACTATATTCTTCCATTTTTTATTTAATATTTTGACACCTCTGCAGTAAAAACTATGTGCTGTTATTTAAAGAATTTATGAGTTCTCTACTTGGGTATATGATTGTCATTAGGTAAAAAATAGAATAGAGGCTACCAAGTAGCAATATTTTTCAATTTACTGATTCTCCAAAGGACTGATTTCATAATAGGTAAATTAATTTTTCAACTTATCTTCTTTTCTTCTGTTTTTATAGTAAATAGGCATGTTAGAATGTAACTTTATCTCACAACAAAAAATATAGCACCAAATATTGATATAGATTGCACATCAATATAATATCAGGTGAGAGTGTTGCTATTCAATCAATCTGAGGAAAAGAGGTAATTTTTTTTTCTTTGCGTGTACCAGCATTGACAATTAGGTTTGATTCAAAAAAATGAGTTGTTTTCCCTGGAACTTGAACTCAAGTATTCAAATATAAATAAATAGCCAATAAGCGGTATTGTTTCTATTATTAAATAGTCATAATAATTATTCTTCATTGAGACTTGAGTTCTTTGTGTACCACATTGGAGTAAATCACTATCCTTGACAGTTTTCTGTTTTGGTCCAAAAAGCAAAGCATATAAATAATGCAAGCCATCAGTTGTCACATAGTTCATGTCATTAGTAGAAGGAATATTTATAGAACCCTAGACAAACCTAATATAGCAGGAAAAGGGTGAAAGGAAGAGAGCAAAGGCAAGGGCGAAAACACAGGAAAGATAAATAGGAAATAATAAAATAAAGGGAAAAATCATGTTTAATATTATTGCTTCCACATGGGTTGCTTCCACATGGAAGCATGGGTTGTGGAAGCAACCCATGGAGCTGACCTCCTGGTAAGGGGCTCCAGCCATCCTCTGGCCGAGTGCAACATTGCTCCAAGGGTTTGCTCTTTTTTTTTGTTTGTTTTATGGGTCACACCTGGCGATGCTCAGGGGTTCCTCCTGGCTCTGCACTCAGGAATCACTCCTAGCAGTGTTTGGGGACCATATGGGATGCCGGGGATTGAACCCGGGCCAGCACAGGCTGGCCGCGTGCAAGGCAAAAGCCCTACCCGCTGGGCTATCGCTCCGGCCCTCCAAGGGTTTGCTCTTATGAGCGGGTGAGAGACCATGCTGGCTGGATTTAGAGTGGAGTTTTGGGCCCTGCCCTTTCTCCGCCTCCATGCCAGTTGCCCTGGAAGAGAGAGACCCACCCACGCCAGACTCAGCTAATTTGCAACCCCCGGAAGAGATCCAGACCCATCCATTTCAGACCCACAGATGCGTTGCTCGGCCTGCCCCGTGTAGAAACAACCCATGGAGCTGACCTCCTGGTAAGGGGCTCTGCCATCCCTTGGCCAAGTCCAACATTGCTCCAAGGGTTTTCTCTCATGAGCGGGGAGAGACCATGCTGGCCGGATTCAGAGTGGAGTTTTGGGACCTGCCCTTTCCTCCTTCTCCATGCCAGTTGCCCCGAAGAGAGAGACCCACACACGCCAGACCCACAGGTTCCTTGGGGCGCGGCTGCTTTGCAGCCGCACGATATTTTTATAGGATACTATATTTAGCATAAGGTTCTTCCCAAGTTCTTTCACATTTATACATAGTAAACAGTTCTAAACATGTTTTGACTGATACCAGTAAGCCTGAAAGAAGCCAGAACAAACCACACATTATGAAGTTAGTCATTCTCAACATCCAGACTCCATAGTTCCTCAGAGTTCATCCAAGAGAAAACCTGATCTTCCCCCTTTAAGTTTCATTAGTAAATGCTCAGGTTGAGAGTCTTCTACTGAGACTATACCACCTAGAGTAAGCCTGGCAAGCTACCCGTGTTTTATTTACTTTTTATGCCAAAGACTAGCAATTATTATGGACCTCAGTTCCATAACCTGAAGAATGGTTTCGGGTTCCTCCTGTCCCTGGAGGAAGTAGATGCCCTTGGATTGCACTTGCTTGTGACAGGACAAATGGAGATGTTACTAGTGCCCACTCGAGCAAATCGATGAACAATGGGAAGACAATGATACAGTGATTAATATGATTGCATCTAAGTACTATTTTAATATCTGAAAACATGACTTTCATTTGCCCTAAGTTCTAGAATTAACAGTCATTTTCTTTTTTACCATAATAAGGAAAATATACTATTAAGTATTGTGACTTTAAACTACATTCATATATAACTTTTACTCATCTATCAGAATAATACATAGAAATATAATTAACTTCAAGAATATATGAGGATCTAGGACCCTACTAGACTCTAATTTAAGAGGCTCAAATAGACTCAAATTTATTAAAAATCCAGTATATTTTTTATTTCATACACTATGATTCTTTGCATGTGGTTTATGTTTCAAATGATTTAACTATGGAAAGTATACTTAGTTGCTAGGCAGCATAAAGGAATAGGAAGAAATGGTTCAATTCTTTCAGGAAACTTCTGAAAGATTTATGTATTTTATTGATCACAAACTAAATTAAAGGAGACTTAAAACTGACAACTAATTGGGGGCATTTCTATATTTAATAATATTATTACATCCCCTCCCTTGGTATAAATTAAATTATTATTTTTGATCACTTAACCTCTTAATAATTCAATATATACTAAATGAAAGTTATACATAGAGAAGAAGGTTGACAGCACTCATCATATGAACTCTTTTTTAAATTTTTCTATAATTTTATGTCCAATAATATTTGTCATTAATTTGAGTTCTGTTTGGTTAATCCATATTTTTTTCTAGAGATCTGTAATTACCTCTTCAATGGCTGTGATTTGGGTCACATTCACAGTTCTTTGGCTTGGCTAAATCTTCTGTCATTGTTTTGCAACCCACTTCAATCGTGAACCAACTGAGGGGAATACTCACTGCAGATTGTTTAAACTTGACATCTTAAGAGTAAGGACAAAGAAATGGAATTCTAAATTTTTAAGTTAAAATTATAATAATTGTACAAAAGAAAACTGTTGTACACTTTCTTTCATCGAATTTAGATTTTGAGATAAAAATCAATATTGGATATAATTATTGATAATTTCATAGTTATCAGAAGCAATTTCATCAGGTAAACCTTATAATTCAAAATTTTCACTCCCTAATATAATTTAAGACTATGAAAAGAAAATTGATCACTTTCCTTTCACTTGAATCTCATTATTCATCGATTTGCTCAAGGGGGCACCAGTAACATTTCCATTTGACCCTATCACGTGTCAATGTAGCCCAATGGCATCTGGTTACTTCAGGTATACGAAGAGCCTCAAACCGTTCCTTCAGGGTCTTGATGAAGAAGTCTGACCCTCTTGTAGGTGGGCGGCCACGTGATCTTTTGACATCCAGTGGGGTCAAGGCAGTGATGGCTCTAGTCCAGCGGTTGTCTCCAAATCACATTATATGGCCAGCCCATCTGATATTCGATGCTTTGGCAAACAAGACAGCATCCCTGATTCTGGAATAGCGACAGAGGTCGGAACTCCGGATTCCTTCTTTCACTTGAGTGAGGTATGATATTCCAAGCATAGCTCTTTCGATTCCTCTTTGGGAGACCCGAATAGCATTCGCATCCTGCTTTTGTAGGGTCCAGGTCTCTAAGTTGTATGTTAATGCAGGGAGAACGGTGGAATTGAAGAGATGTGCCTGGAGCTGGAGGTTCTTTGTCCTTTTAGCTATTTCTTCGATGCTTTTTGAAGGCATTCCATGCCTCTCTCTTCCTCCTGCACAACTCAGGTTTTAGATCGTTCATCATGTTGACTTCTTGACCTAAGTAGACATAACTGCTGCATTCAGAAATGTCTGTTCTATTGAGAGTGAATGGGGCCTCTGGAACTAGTTCATTTCTCATGAATATAGTTTTCTTGAGATTCAACTGTAGACCTATCTTTCCACATTCTCGGTGAAAGTCAGCCAGAATTTGTGCAACTTGGCTAATGAAAAGAAAATTAACCAAACTAAATAGTTAAATAGGAATAAATGTAATTCTACCAGAAAATTTTAACAAAAAATTTTAACTTTAACACAATCGGTATATATCTAAATAGTGTGTCTAAATTACTGACTCATGTCCAACTATTGACGTACTCTAGAAGTCTGTCATAACTTCTCTTTTACTAATTGTCTGAGAATAATAATTTTTCTGTGAAATTTATATTTGGGGAACACTTCTTTTCACTTTTAGTAAAGAAGAAACAAGAATTTATAAAGTTATATTGCCATCACTTGTATCACTTGTCTACCCGTTGTTCATCGATTTGCTCGAGCGGGCACCAGTAACATCTCCATATGTCCTGTCACATGCTAGTGTAGCCCAAGGGCAACTGCTTGCTCCAGGAACACAAAGAGCCTCAAACCATTCCATCAGGTCATGGGAATGAGGTCTATAACTGTTACTGGTTTTTGGCATGGTCATAATATATTGAAAATCTTTCAGTTATAAGAGTAATTACTACAAAATGCTTGCTGATACTTATAAATATGTCTAGGTTCTTTAAATCGTGTTAAAATTTGCAATTGGAGATGGATTTTTTCTCCTTTGGGAAAACTATTTGCAATGTTCAGTTGCAGAAAATGTCTCTTCTTTTGATCTCAAGAAAAAACATTTCTATAAACTTTCACATAAGATTTGGTACTGAAATTAATGTCTTAGGATATAAAATATAGATATACTTGTCTTTATTATGGATTTTAGGCTAAAGTCATTTAAGAGGAGATATTATGTAACTAATTCTACTCCTTTCTGATCCCTAGAAAAGGTAACTGCATCTACTGCAAATTATTTCTAGCATATTTTTCTCCATCTCTCCTGGAGGGCACTTAAGATTATTTTAAGAAGCATCTTTGCTGCAACATTAATCATAGGATGTGAAATGACTAAGTTTTAACATTTCTTGTCTAGATATTTTGCTCATTCTTTATTGTAAACCTTTATTATAAGCCTTTGGGTTATATTTATATTTCTGAGGTAAACTCTACAGTAAACTTTGGCCAATGTCTAAAAACCATTCAGGTTTGGGATGAAAAAGAACTTTCTCATTTTCTTAATCAGCTTAAAATAAGGTATATGTTAATGAAGGAAGAATGTTGGAGTTGAAGAGATATGCCTGGAACCGGAGGTTCTTCGTGCTTTTAGCTATTTTGTTACTAGTAAATAGTAATATCAATTAGCAGGCTTCATGTAAAGTACATATATAAGTAGCCCCAAACTGATGATATTTTACAAAGAACCTTCAATTTAGTCTGTAGAAAGTCTATTCATGCATGTTCATTCACTTTGCTGAATTTCAGAGATGTAGACAAAATGATAGACTGTGAATTAAAATTTTACCTAGGGTCCGGATATATTCCAGAGGGTAAGATCCTGGCCTTGCCTGCTGCTGACCCAGGTTTAATTCATGGCACCTCATCTTGTCCCATCCTACCAGGCATAATCCCTGAGACTCATATGAAGCAAATTCTTAACACAAGTGGGTCTAGCCCAAAGCCCACCACTCAAATGTCATTTACCTTCCCATTGTTCATTGATTTTCTCAAGCAAGCACCAGTAACATCTCCATTCATTAGGAATTAGGTCCATTATCGTTACTGTTTTTGGCATATTGAATACCATGGGTAGCTTGCCAGGCTCTGCCATAGATTCTGGGTTCATCCCAGGGGGCCCAGTCTTTTTCTATGTCATATCATCAATGATCCAAGGCCCACGGGGCAGAGACCTGGGTGTAGACAAGCCTGTCTCCTGTCTTCCACCTGCCGATGCAGCTGGGTACTGCAGCCACACCTGCAACATCTTTGAGGGGCAGGAACCACCACTCAAATAAAAATATTAAACATTTTTCAAGTATGTTTCCTGTGTCCTGGTTTCAAAATTGTGACAATGAGACCTCAGCATTTAAGTAATTTTGAACTGTCTGCTTCAAAATCTGTGCCTGTCCCACCAGTCTACGCCACCACAGTCTTTTGGGTTTACTACCAGCTTTTTTTTTTTGTCTTTTTGGATCACACCTGGCAATGCTCAGAGGTTACTCCTGGCTCTGCACTCAGGAATTACTCCTGGTGGTGCTTGGAGAACCAGATGGGATGCAGGGGATCAAACCCATGTAGGCCGCATGCAAGGTAAATGCACTACTCGCTCTGTTTTCACTACATCCCCCCAACTACCACTTTTAAGTTTCCCTTTATTTACCCTTTTGGGTAGGGGTAAACTTTACCCATTTCTTATTCTAAATAATTGCATTTTGTACCTCAAGATGGGGGGATTAAAGAACAATTACCTGTTCAATTTAGATTATTTAAAAATGTATGCACTTTTATATACAAATATATACACACACATATATATTTGTGTATATAAATATATATATATATATAAAACATTATATATTGTTGACAGAAGGTAGATCTAAGGATATGCGAAGGAAGGTCTGATGGATACTGCCTGTTAACAGATACACAGGGACTTCTGGCAGACTGTCTCCCAATAGAGTTAGTATGTAGAAATCCCTAGTGAGACTGTTAATCAAGCTGCAGGTACCCAGACACGGCTATTCTAGGTCATTCCTCTGCATATTTCCCTGTTGGCTATAACTAGCCCAAGATGGAGTCTAATGTACAATGCTTAAAGTTAGGCAGAAAACAGTTTTTTCTTGTTCTTCTGTCTGACCTGTCCTTGTCATCATGGGCTAGTCCAGAAGGCTGCATTAGCAACTATAATGCGTTCCTTTGTTCATCTCATCTTACCTAGATAGCACCCCCTGCAAGTTTTTGGTTCCTGGTTGTCTCCTTCCTATTATTATTCCTAAGTTCTATGCAAAGAATGTGAACTGTCTTTGTAATGTAAACCATGAGCTGTATTGCCCTTTGGGACTATGGGATAAGAGAGTTGGGGTCTTTGTGGAGGTGGTTAATCAGCTCTGGTCAGTCAGCTCAAGTGAGTCAGCTAAGGTCAGTGAGCTCAGGTCAGTGAGCTAAATTCAGTTAGTGGCGGTAGTCAGCTGCCAAGATGAGAGCTGCTGCCCCTCCGGCTGGTGATCATTACAAATATTAATGGATATATGTCGGGTTCCTGGTGTCTCATCTCTGCACCTCTGACCCGACAGGACATTCCTGCTTCATATATAATGTTATATGTAATGTTATATATAATGTTATATTATATATTATATATAACATCAAAACATTCAAACTGTTAACTGAATTTAAAAATAATTTATACATTAAGATCCTAATTCTCATCATGGCTGCATTTGGAGACTTGGCTTTTAAGGTGGCAATTTAAATCATGAAATTAAATCATCAGAGTGGGTCCAAAGCCAATGGGATACATATCCTTTGGGAAGTGAAGACACCAAGGAAGTACCTGCACAAAACAAAGTTCAGCTGAGATGCTTCTATGATAGCCCCAGATGACTCTAAACATCACAGATCACTGTTTGAAAATTGACCTTCTCCCCTATTGTTAGTTGGTGGAAACTCTGAATATCAGAAATCTATTTGGGAATCCAAGACCTCGCTAGTAACTAGTGTAGAATGAATTTTATTAACTACTGAATTTATGTTGGTCCCATCCATCAGATGCTTCCAATGAGTAGCATTGCTACTTTATTGTATATTCAAAATATATGCCTATTGGGTGTCATGCCCTTTTGAGCTCTAGGTTCTTGCTAATTTAGCATATGTTGAGCTGGTTTATGCCTTTAGGATTTCTGAAGCAGATAAAATGGGAGCATGGGCAGAATTGGATTGATATTATAATTTTATGCGGCAAAGTATTCATATTATGATCTTGCCAGCCCCAGTGTTAAAGTCTTTTTGCCCCAAGGGCCTCCACAGGGGACATAATGCAATCACTCCAAGAGACTACTTGGCGACTTTTGATCAACCATAATATAATCAATTTTTCTAGTTCAAAGAGACATGCCAGTGTGCCTCCATGCAAATGAATGTTGTCTCTGTAAGTCTAATGCCAAAGTGAATTATTTTGATGGATTATGTACCTTAGATACACGGGGCAGAGCTGCTATGGACTCTCCCTGTGCTCTGCTGACCATAGCACACCAGGGAGGGAAGCTGAGTTCTAGCCATGGCCCAATATCCCAATAGAGCCTTGCAAGAAGCCAGAGAAACTCCCACACCATGAGCACAGATATTTTCAACATCTGGACTCCACAGCTCATCAGAGCTCCACCCAAGAGAAAAGCCGATCTCTTCCTGTTATGGTTCATCAGTAAATGCACAAGATGAGAGCCTACTACTGAGAGTATACCACCCACATAGCAGAATCTGAATGGGTGGCTACCCGTGTGGTATTTGATATGTCAAAAAAATTAACAATTATATACTTCATTCCCATGACCTGAAGGAATGGTCTGATGCTCTTTATGTTCCTGGAGCAAGCAGATGTCCTTGGGCTGCACTAGCATGTGACAGGACTTTTGAAGATGCTACTGGTGCCTGCTGGAGCAAATTGATGAACAACAGGAAGACAAGTGATCCAAGTGAAGAAGTATTTATGTCATTCTCTACAAATTATATCTTGAACTTTCTGGTTCAGATATGTCTCCCTTTCCCACTCTGCTAAGGATATTTGAATCTCAGGAAGTCAACTCTGTCAGTTCAATATTTGCTAACATCTACATTTCTATATAGTCATTTACTGGCTCTGTTTCTAAATAGCTCAGCCTGTGATGGGCTGGGCTGAAAGCCTTTGTCAGGCTTCTGACAATAAAAGAAGCTAGAAGGAAGGGAAATGGCTGTTGACTGTTTGACCATTTGCTAATTTCTTCCGGTCTGGAACATTTCTCTGGCCTGTGCACCAACCACATGGCCGAGGTTCTGCTAGAGACGGAACGTTTGGATTTTTTCTATCCTTGAATTGTAATGCTAGAACTTGTGTGAGTAAAAGTCCTTTGGAACTTTGCTAGATTCGTGAGTCTTTAACCACCAGTTGTGGATCCCTTAGGGCAGAAGGGGATTCAATTCTGCTCCACAATATTTTTAGGAAATGAAGTTCAGCCCCAGATTAGCAGAGTTGTTTCCAAACATATGCCCCTGATAAAACACAGGCAGCGGAATCTACTGGGCACTGACAGCCTTTAGTTCCCTAAGTAAAATTTGAATAATTCTTCTGTAAAATTGAAATAATAATAGAAATCAGTCATGACTCAGAGACATGGGACAAAACTGCTACTGGCTCTCCCTTTGCCCAGCTGCTCATGAGGCGCCGGGACAGATGGAAGGTTCTAGCCCTGGACCGCCACACCAGCAGAGCCTCACAACAAACCAGACAACCCTCTACTCCATGAGGGCCTCCATTTTCCACATCCAGACTTCCCCCTTGTCAGAACTCCACCCAGCAGACCAGCTTATCACAGCCTGGCTCTCACGGCCACAAGCAGCTGCACAGTTCATCAATAAATGCTGGATTTTGAGATGACTACAAGAGTATGCTACCCACACGGCAGAGCCTGGCAAGCTACCTGTGTCATATTTGATATGCCAAATACCAGTAACAGTTATAAACCTCATTCCCATGACCTGATGGAATGGTTTGATGCTCTTTATATTCCTGGAGCAAGCAGGTGCCCTTGGGCTCTACTTGCATAGACAGGACATATGGAGATGTTACTGGTGCCCACTCAAGCCAATCGATGATGAACAGGAAGACAGTGATACAGTGAATCAGTCATGAATCAATACAATATAACATAGTAACATAGAATATTATCATATATATATATATATATATATATATATATATATATATATATATATATATATATATATATATATATATATATATGGGAACCAATAAACATGAAATTGAAACTAATGTGGTGTAATGTGGTGATTATTCCAAATTAGTGTTTGTTATGGCTTCTTGGGGAGATAATATTAGGGAAGATATTCTACAACCATTTTACCTGACATAACCACTTCCATTATCACCAAATAATTATCACCAAATTTTCAAAGGCAGACTGCTATTCTGAGCAAGTATCTTTATATTATTGTTTAGGTAGCATGTTTACAATAGTGCTAATGCTAAGGGTTTTGATATGCAGTTTTCAGATCTTAATACAAAAGTATCAAGTACCTCAATACCCTTCACCAATGCCTTGTGCTATTCCTAGTCCATCTTTTCATTCTCAGCCAAACTCTCCTGCCCTTTATCACTGTATCGCTGTTTTCCCGTTCATAATTGATTTGCTCGAGCGGGCACCAGTAACATCGCCATATGTCCTGTCTCATGCAAGTAGAGCCCAAGGACACCTGCTTGCTCCAGGAACATAAAGAGCCTCAAACCATTCCATAAGGTCATGGGAATGAGGTCTATAATTTGTACTGGTATTTGGCATAACAAATACAACACGGGTAGCTTGCCAGGCTCTGCTGTATGGGTAGTATATTCTTGTAGACATCTCTAAATCCAGCATTTATTGATGAACTGCTTGACCAAAATCTGTCTCGCCAGCTGGGCTGTGATAGGCTGGTCTTCTGGGAGGAGTTCTGATGAGGGGGAAGTCAGGATGTGGAAAACAGAGGCCCTCATGGAGTGGGGGGTCGTCTGGCTTGTTGCGAGGCTCTAATGTGGTGGCAGGCCAGGGCTAGAACACGCCATCCCCTCCCGGGCGCCTCGTGAGTGGCTGGGCCAGTAGCAGCTCTGCCCCATGTCTGTGAGTCTCTCCTGCCCTTTTATAATAATCTGTTTTGTAATCTAAGATCAAGGATTGGTCATTATTTAGTACCATTTATTCCTTTATTTGATTTGCCAATATACCAATGATGAGTCAGATAATTCTGTATTTTCTCTTTTACATATGGTTTATTTTACTCAAAACCAATCCAATTTCAAGGAAGTATAATATTTCTCTTCTAAAATTTTTGTTTTTACTTTGGGCCACATTCAGATGTGCTTGGGGCTATTTGCAGGCACTATGCTCTGGGATAACTCCTAGCAGGTCTTGTGAGACCATATGGCATGCCAGGGACAGAATTCCAGTCTGCCATGTGTAAGTATGGTTATATTATCTCTTCAGTCCAAATTACATTTTTATAGATGTACAATTACACTGTGTTTATGTTCCAAGGATTTTTTAACCCATTGAATATTTAGGTTATTTCCATATTCTAACTAATTCGCTAAGCACTGCAGTGAACATACATATACATAGATCTCTCTGCATCCAACACTGGTGGTCTCCATTCTTTTTGATATGTCATTCTCACTGGTCAGAAGTGATATCTCATTATAATTTTGATTTTTTATTTCCATGGCAATAAGTGACAAATAACACGTTTATGTTTCTGCTAGTAATGCATTTTTCTTCCTTGTGGAAGTGTCTTTATTTTTCCCACACCCCACCTTTATCTTTTATTTAAAAAATTTTTTTTTTGGCTGTCCAATGTTGTGCTTGTGAGTTTTTAATCTACCTCGGCTATTCACTCCTTAACTGATGTATGGTATGCATGTAGTTTCTCCACTCAATAAATCTTTTAAAATTTTATCATGAGTTTCTTTTTTTTAAAAAAGACATTTTAATTCAACTAGATTTTTAGTCTCTAGTCCAATCCACAAGGTCACACCAACCACTGCTGTGAAAGGTAAGATCATACTTCTTGCTTCTAACCATCTCTCTATAACTCTATAACTCAGTGCTGAGTATGGAGAGTTTCTCTCTTTAATTCTATCTTCTGGGTTTTAGGAGTCCTATAAAAAATCTCAAGATTGTATTTTATTTTTATATGCATTGCCTATTCCAACATACTACTGTTTTCCTGAAAATGCTTTGGACATTTATAAGTATATGGAGACATATTTCGAGTATGCAAAATGTAATTTCATGAAAAATATGTCTTTTTAAAAGCCAACTGTGCTTATTCTCCTTCTCAGGTGACACCGTAAATAATGTACAGGAGTTAAGTAGCAATTAAGAAAAATGGCAGTGCCAACCTTAGGATAAGTGATAAACTTTATTTCGTTCATGACTTAGAAATGTTCTTAATGTTTAATCAAAAGACTTCTTTGGAGTAGTAAATAGAACAAGTCTTTAACTCCAGAAAAGATTTGAAAAATATTTTTAGATTTCTTCAGGAGACATAAAGCAAACCGTGATATTCCACATATTATTCCAAGTGCAGTTTTAAGGGGTCTCTATAATATATCAGGTACTTTAAAATGTTCATTAAACCCAGAAAAAATGTACAGTGGGCAAAATACTTTCATAGCATGTGACTTGCCCTGATTTTATCCCCAGAATTCATATGTGCCCTAAGCATTACCAAGAGTGATCACCTAGCGTAGAGTCAGGAGTAAGTCCAGTTCTTCCATGTACAGCTCCCACAACAAAAAGAAAAAAAAAGAAAAATAAATAAGCCAAATGTGTGCGCAGTTTTAATAACTTCAAATTCGGAAGTTACTTTTTTGAGGTGGGAGAGCGATGTTTCCTCTCTTCTATTCCCCTATGACTGGGTTGGCATTTCATGGTTTGATACTCCATATGATTTAATAATTCTTTGATCTAACTTTTTTAAAACATCTAATTAGTATTTTTATAAAGAGCTTGTTGAAGCCATATATAGTGCTTTGGGAAGTATTGCCATGTTTACAATATTAATCCTCCTGATCCATGAATAGGGAGTGTATTTTCATTTCCTGTTCTCATTTTTTTTTTTTTGTAGTGTTTTGTGCCTTTTAGGGGGGGTGTAGATCTTTTACCTCTTTGCTGATTCTGTATGTACTTGGTTTTTTTTCAGTTATGATTCAGTTATGATTGAATTTTTTTTTATTTATTTCTCTTCTTAGCATTATTTGCATATTGAAAATCCATTTACTTCTATTTGCTGATTAAGGACAGACTCTCAGGTTAGTGGAACAGAATTGAAAATCCAGGGACATATTCTCAAGCATATGGATGGCTACTCTTTGATAAAGTAGCAAAAAATATGAAGCAGAGGAAGGTCTCTTTAGCAAATCATGATGGGCAAACTGGTAGGCACTATAAAAATAAAATAAAAGCACACCCCATTTCAAACACTATGCCCAAAAGTCAAATAAAAAATAATTGAAGACCACAATATCAGACCTGAATCCATAAGTTACATTGAGGAAAATGTATACAATGCTCTTTACAACATGGAAGCTAAAAATGTCTTTAAGGAGTTAGCATTATTCACCAAGTAATCATGTCACACCCACAGCGGTGTCGCCTGTATAACAACCATGGTCTTGGTCCAGCCTCCGCAGGCTGGGGGTTCGTGCCGTTCGCAGCTAGGCCCCCAGGTGTTCCCTGGCAAACAGCACGAGTCATGAACTCGCTGGAGGATGAAAAACGCTCTCATAGCTGCTGGCTGGCACCTTTCCTCGCACTACTATGCTTCTTGATAATATTTCTCACTATCCTAGTCCAGAAGTACATGCTGCCCCAGGAACCCATTGTTGTTCCTGAAACAAACAATTCTCATGCTGACAATGAAATGGTCTTTGTAAATGTTTTCAGTGGGCACAAGAAAGTAAATGTTATTGACTTAACCTCTCTGCCTCCACTTCTCCAGGCAATGATGAAAGTGATAAATTATAAAAGGAGCCAGTGAAGGCCTGAGTTAGCTACATGGAAATTCCAGCCAGATCCCTAGCCTTATATGGGAATATATGATAAACAAGGAGTTAGGTAGGTTAATTATAAAGGAAGTAGGAGGAAGTAGGACTAGGTATTATGCACTGCCCTTCCTGGAAAGGTTAGCTAAATCATGAACCCCATGGTGTATACTCACTCAGCAAAACAAAAGAAATTTAATGAAGCAGTAATGCCAAGCTGCAAAAAAAAAATTTCAAAGAAAAGTGGCAGGGCAATAGATTGGTTAATAGATCATATGTTAAAACATGATGTAGGCACTGGGTCCTTCTGACCGCATGTACTTGTAAATAGGTATGCACTATTGCTCTTTATGAAAAAAGTTGATGTATTGATGGCGTAACCGCAGATATTTACCAAGAATGTTAATTTCTTTTTCGTCCATGGCTGTTTTTGCTTTGATTGTTCCTTAATGTGTATAAATAGTGAAGTGATTCTGAAGTAAATTCACAGCAGATTCAAACCACCATCAGAGTGTGTTGTGTGTCTGTCATCGCCGAATCTCAGCTGTCCTGTGTACCTTCTCCCTAATTCTCCCTCAGTCTGTGGCTCTCCTGGAGCTGGTCCATGGCAAATCAAAAGCAAAGAGTAACAGTGTGACTATATTAAATTAAGAAACTTCCATACCTTAAAGGAAGTACTGACCAAAATACAAAGATACTCCCACAGACTTAAAGAAATTATTTGCCCATTGCTTTCATTTGACCCAGCAATTTCACTTCTTAGAATATAGTTCAAGTTCCCAAAAAATACAATGGAAAAAATTTGACACCCCTATGTTTCTTGCAGAACTATTTGCAATTGACAAAATCTGAAAACAACCCAGCATTCAAGAGCATATTACAGGACAAAGAAACTAAGGTAATATATATATATATATATATATATATATATATATATATATATATAACCTTAGTAATACATATACTAATATATATATATATATATATATATATATATATATATATACCCATGTCGTATTTGATAGGCCAAATACCAGTAACAATTATAGACCTCATTCCCATGACCTGATGAATGGTTTGAGGCTCTTTATGTTCCTGGAGCAAGCAGGTGCCCTTGGGCTTTACTTGCATGAGGCAGGACATATGGACATGTTACTGGTGCCCACTCGAGCAAATCGATGATGATCGGAAGACAGTGATACAGTGATATATATATATACATATATACATGTATACATGTACATATACGTGTATATATGTATGTAATATGTAATACATATGTACACATATATACATATATATTACCTTAGTTTTATATATATATAATTTTTCCAAAATTTTTGTAGAGCATAAAAGTCTCTATTTTAATAATATACTTGAATACATTTTATACGGAGCATCTTAAGAACTGTAAACAAAGACCATTCTGGGAATTAAGAATTGCAGGTGATGCTAATTCAGAGGTTCCTGGATTTTTAATATTCTAGAAAGGAAAAGGACATAAACAAAATAGGGACTTAGCCATAACAGGAAAAGAACCTTTGTAGACATGCCAACATATATCTTGATCAGGAAATAAAGTTTTAATACTATAAAGATGACTGAGCACTATTAGAAGCATTGATATAACTACAGTATTACAAGTGAACAGTTTCTTAACCTTAGTTGAAATTCTCTTAGTGAGGTCACTATAGCGCTGCTCAAAATGACTCTGGTGGTCTCTTTGAACTAATCTGATCCACCAATGTATGTCTTCTGTCCTTTGGCTCTTAGCAATATAGATCAAGCCAGATTATTCCTCCCCAGTGGCACTTTAGTTGTATTTGATAACAGCTTTCTTTTCAGCGCTCCTGACAACCCTCAATTCTCTATGAAAAGGCCTCTTCTTCTAATATTCCTTTGCTAGCAGTTTCCAGAGCACTCACCATCTCAGTCACTTCACTTCAAAATCTTTAGTCTCAAAAAGGGTATTCTTAAATGTTCCCAGGGCAGTGTCATTGATGCGTTATACCCACACATAACCCAAATACAATAAGATTATTCCCGCAGATGACTTTTGTACACTTCAGTATATTTACAGAATACTATCACATAAAACTGAATTGAAGCTTTAAAAATTGAGTGGTGTGCTGTGAGTTTCTTAAAATAATTGTTTGGCATGAGAATATTAAGCTCATTGTGACAAAAAATAAACAAAATCATAGCAAATCAACACATTTTAACATCTCTTAAGTGTTTCTCAACATTTTTGCCTATTGTTTCTTAAGCAAATCACTGAATATGCTGCAGTTATTCAGAGGCAAAGAGACAGGAGTTGCAAAGGCAGTTTGTCTATATTAGGGATTCATCCCAATAGTACACCCTAATCCATGCATCTCGATTGGAATGTTCTGGTCCACAGAACTAGGTTTACCACAAGAGGCAGTAAATTTGTCATTTCATGAAAAGTACAATTTATTTACTGAGTTGGTAAAACAAAAAGCTAATCTCCTTGGAGAATCTTTGACTTGCTAAATTTTATTTCTAAAAAAGTTCCCATATTTTTACTTCCATGTACAAATACAACAGAAGCTTCTATTCTCTAAGAGACCAGGAGAAAATATGAGGGAGAAAAACAGAATGTCTGTTTCTGTCTGTGATATGTGCAGAAGAAAAGACGTTTTTAAACAATCTAAAAGGTAAGAGAAAATAAACTAAACAGCCTATTCCTGTTAAATTGGTATTATCTTTTCAGTCAATGGGAAAATTAATTAACTTATTCTTATTAAATTGATATAATTTTTAAGTCAGCTAAGGTGATTGATAGTAGTAGATATGACTCCCTTCCATGTCATGTATTCTACCAATTAATAAACAAGAGATGAAATATACAAGCAGGAATTGCTGTACATTATATATAACAATGCTTGGTCCACATAGCATTTATCTCCATTGTAGAATATCTGACTATGTTCTTTTTGATATAAAGTGTCCTATGTTTATGGGACAAAAAAAGGAGAATCTATAACTTTATTCTCTACAACTTCTCTTCTCTTATTTCCAGGGTAGTTCCTGGAGTACTTTGGACTAATAAAAGTTTGCTGTGTGAACACCTACATGGTAAAGATTCTGTATCTTAGCAACTCCATATGGCAATTATCATGTTACACTGATCCTAATTGATTATATGATGTGTAAATTGATCCTCGCCCCCTCATTTCTTGTGAAATCATGGAATATAGGCTGGAGCTAGTAACTGCTCTTTGCAGGAAAAGGTGAATCAATTTTAAATTCTACCCAGGCTCTTGATTTATCATTTTCCTTCATAGAAAAGAATTCTAGGAAAAGATAGATGATGAAGTAAGAGTTTCATTTAGAGAGTAGAAGAAAGGAAAGATAGGGGAGCTGTAGCAATAGTACAGAGGTTAGGTAGGGTGTTTGCCTTGCACAACAATCCTCAGCATCCCAAATGGTCCCATGAGCACCGCCAGGAGTAAATCCTGACTGCAGAATCAGTCCCTGAGCATCTCTGGGTGTGACTCAAAAGGAAAAAAGAAAGGAAAGAGTAGTACAGGGAAACTAGAACATGGGCTTCTTAAGTGGGGAGAGAATAAATAGTACACTTAGAAAGAGAAGAATGTGAAATTTCATTACAAAGAATAAAACCTACTTGCCTTTGAAAAATTGGTTTGATCGGTTTTCTCCCCATGTTTCACCCACATGAGAACTTTCGTTATACTTAAGAAACTGCCGATTCCTATGTATTGTCAAAGAGAAGAGCTTTGAACTTTTGTTCACCTTGATATTGCTATTACAACTTTTTGTTCCTTTGGAACATTTTCACGAGAGAAGCTCCAGATTTCTCTTGCCTGGAGCTGGCATCAGTTAGCCATAATAGCCCTAGTTCCTATGTTCATAAAGTGGGCCTGGTCTTCAAAATTTCACAATGACTTTAGGACAGTAACTTCTCTAAGTCAATTTTGGTTTTATTACTCCCATACCTTTCAGAAACGTCACTTCCAGGAGTCCCCACCCCTATCTTTCTGACTGCTTCAATATTTTCTTCCAGAATAGCCTTCTTCCGCTGGGTATCTATGAACCACAGTCTCTCATAATAGCCCTTTGCTGTGTGTTGTGCATAGTCATATTAATACTATGGTGTCGGAGCCTCTGGGGTCCCCAATGATATCAGGAAATGAGTTCTATTCTACCTCCAAAGCTGGAAGGGAATGGATGAAAACTCCAGCGCAGTTTTAAAAGGCTTTTACTCTCACAGGTTTTGGTACATAATCCAGTAACAGGAAAACCCAGGACTTTAGGTTTCTAGCTGGGCCTTGGTCAGGTGTGGGTTTAGAATCCTAGGCAGGATGGCTGCTACCAAGTGCTAAGGCCTAACAGGGAAGAGAACGGAGAGGAGAGGAGAGGCTGGGATATCTAGAGATGAAGCCAGGTAAATAACCCTATTGAGCTTCACAAATGCCAGAGCTGACTGCCCGAGATAAAAATCTCCCTAGCAGAGTAGGGAGAGGCTGCATCTCTGAACCGGAAAGCAGTCAGAATGAAATTTGTAATATGTCTTACTATAGCCATTGATTCCAGACTCTAGATCCCACTAAGGTCCAAAATCTGTCAGAATAATTCACTTTGGCAACACCTTTAGAATCAGAGACAGGTCAGTTTGCCTAGAGGCACACTGGCATGTCTCTTTGGTTGATCCACTGTGGCCAAGTACTCTTGGACTATCTACAGGTATGTTCCTCATGGGGACCCAGGGGATAGGGAAGAACATTGAACTGGGGAAAGCAAGAATCAAGATAAATGAATAAGCAATCACAATCACGATCTTCCCGTTGATCATCTATTTGCTAGAGCGGGCAACAGTTATATCTCCATATGTCCTGTCTCATGCCAGTAGAGCCAGGGGTATAGGCTTGCTACAGGAACAAAAAGAGACTCAAACCATTATATTAGGTCATGGAAATGACCTAATATAATTGTTACTGGAATTTGGCATATCAAATACAACACGAGAAGCTTGCCAGGCTTGCTGAGCGGGAGGCAAACTCTTTTAAACACCTCCAAATAAAGTATTTATCTATGAGCCATGCGGCCACAAGCAGCCGCACAAGCCGGGCTGTGATGGGCTGGTCTGCTGGGTGGAGTTCTGACGAGAGGGAAGTCCAAATGTGGAAAATGGCGGCACCCTTGGAGTGAGGGGGTGGTCTGGCTTGTTGTGAGGCTCTGCCGAGGTGGTGGGCCAGGCCTAGAACCCGCCATGCCTCCTGACTGCCTCATGAACGGCTGGGCACAGGGAGAGCAAGGAGCAGCTCTGCCCCATGTCTGAGAGTCTCTATCATAAGCAATATCATAAGCAATATTTATAAGCAATATCACAAGCAATATCATAGGCAATATCATAAGCAATATTTATGATAAATGATTAGCAATATTCATGATCAAAATATTTATGCCATATAAAATTATGAAATCAATCCTTTTCTGCCCAACTCCATTGTGTCTGCTCTAGAGATTCCCTAAAGGCAGGGAGTAGATCTTCATATAAGCTAAGTGTAGCAGGAGCTTAAAGCTCAGTAGGGTGTGTCATTCAACTCTGTATCACTGTATCACTGTCTTCCCATTCATCATCAATTTGCTCGAGCTGGCCCCAGTAACATCTCCATATGTCCTGTCTCATGCTAGTAGAGCCCAAGGGCATCTGCTTGCTCCAGGAACATAAAGAACCTCAATTCATTCCAGAATGAGGTCTATAATTGTTACTGGTATTTGGCATATCAAATACAACAAGGGTAGCTTGCCAGGCTCTGCCGTGCAGTAGCATACTCTTGTAGTCATCTCTAAGTCCAGCATTTATTGATGAACCACGTGGCCGCAAGCTCATCCCTCCTGGGAGCCCTGTGAGCGGCTGGGCACAAGGAGAACAAGTAGCAGCTCTGCCCCCATATCTGTGAGTCTCTGGCCCGGCATACCTGAGCCGGATTTAAAAAAAGACTGCTGAGGCCAGAGCGATAGCCCAGCGGGTAGGGCATTTGCCTTGCACGTGGCCGGCCTGTGCCGGCTTGGGTTCGATCCCTGGCATCCCATATGGTCCCCGAGCACCGCCAGGAGTAATTCCTGAGTGCAGAACCAGGAGAAACCCCTGAGCATTGCCGGGTGTGACCCAAAAAAGCAAAAAAATAAATAAATAAAAAAAAATAAAATAAAAAAGACTGCTGCAGGGTGGAACTCGATGAGCCGGGCTGTGATAGGCTGGTCTGCTGGGTGGAGTTCTGATGAAAGGAAGTCCGGATGTGGGAAATAGAGGCCCTCATGGTATGGGGGTCGTCTGGCTTGTTGCAAGGCTCTGCTGGGGTGGCAGGCCAGGGCTAGAACCTGCCATCCCTCCTGGGTGCCTCGTGAGCGGCTGGGCACAGGGAGAGCAAGTAGCAGCTCTGCCCCATGTCTGTGAGTTATTAACATTCAACTCTATGAGCCACTTTTCTTTTGGTTTTGATACTTCTTTCTTTTCTTTTGGTTCTTCACTTGAAGGTCACTCTTTCTACTTTTACTGCAATTAAACTTAGTTTTCAATCTTCCCACTAGTACAACATCCATGACATCTTTCTTAAATTCTCCCATTCCCATGCATCTGTTGTGGCAGTGTTACAGGGGACACAAGTTTGGTTCTCGTATACCAGAGATTGAACACTTCTTGTGATGCTGAAAATTACACCATAATATCACCTGAATAGCAGTCAGCAATGTGAAATAGTCTCACAGATCAAATTCCTGGCTTTCTGCCTACAAGGAAGTGCTCTGTCACTACAAGGGAAAAGTCACCTTAAAAAAGTTCCTTACTTAAATATCTTATTATTATACCATTTTAGAGACCTTATTTGACAATAGACATTTTTCTAAGTGTCAATTTATTATTGCCTTTCTCCTCATATACACATTCAAATTATTATCTATCAAATTATACTCTATAAAAAGTATAATATTTCTTATTATAATTGTGTATAATCATAAACAAGCTTATTCTTAAAGTCACTGAGTTTATAAGGAATTACTTATTCTTTCAATATACATTTGCAGATAAATGAGCACTATTTGTTGACATTGGATTCTAGAACATTCCATTACTAGTTATTTCATTTACAATTTAACTGAAGTAGTTTTCCTTTTTTCAGTAATTATTCTAATCTTGAATATAATTAATTGAACACATGATAAAAAACTTGTTTTGTATCCTATAGCAAACTCTGTAAATTAAAATATAATAACATCTGAACAGTAAGAGAAAACACCAAGAAATGTATAAAATAAATCATTATGAATTTTACTTATTTGTTGTTCTTATAGACCATAGTATATATTAAAAATCAAAACAGCTTAACAGAAATGTAACTTAGATATATAATAACCTTTCAGTACCTATATTTCAAACCAGTGTCTGAAAGGAAACTAAGAGAAGACAAGAAGATAGAGATAATATACGCTACATGTTATATTACAATGTGTAGATATAATACACTCTTAGACATAATACATAATCTACATATACTACATATATCTACATATACTCTGACCTTGCTAAAGCAGCAAGGTCACAAAAGGAGCTTTTTGTGTATTTATCTAAAGAAATTGATAAGGACCCTGAGGGGTGGAACCATCAATCTGGAGAGAAGAATGCAGTATGGATTATATAGTGTGACCTCCCCACAAAAAGTCACAGGATGAATGCCTGCCCCTCTTACTATATCTATACAAAAATGACTAGAAACCTCACTGAAATAAGTGTTTATTGGTTCAAGTGGAGAGAAAACAACATCGCACTCTAGCCCCAGGTAGCTGGGGTGGAGTCCCCATATTTTGTAAAAAGTCCTGCCACCTGCTTTTGAAAAGCCCAACCCCGTGTCTTGGAAAAATATAAAAGAGGCTCTTGTTTGACTCAAGGAATCAGAGGGAGTGAGGAGTCTGGGCAGTCCAATGGAGCCAAACACTTCTGGGGACTCTGGACAGCCCTGAAGTCCAGCCAGATGCAACACCTGAGCTCAGAGTCAGGAGGAACCCTTGAGAATCGCTGAATATGCCCCTCTCCAATATACAAACAAAACACAGAAAAGTTGAGAATTGGTCTCCAGAACTGGGTTAACTAGAAATGGGATAGGGTGATGGTGTGTGGAGGGTGGGGTTTCCTGAGAAATTTCCTGAGACAATGGTGGAAGGAAGGAGATTCTCTGGCGAGGTGTGGGGTTGGAACATCAGATGCATAAAGCCCTTTCATGAGCAGTGTTGTAAATCATGGTGTTTTAAATACATTTTTTTAGTTATACCACCATGAAAGATACAATTACAAAGCTATTCATTATGGGTTTTAGTTATATAGTGTTCTAGCACCCATCCCTCCACCAGTGTGCACATTTCCCACCACTAATGTCCCTGATTCCCTCCCCCTCCCCCAGCCTGCCTCTATCCTCTATGCAGGCACTTTTGCCCTTTTCTCTCTCTCCCTCTCTCCCTCTCTCTCTCTCTCTCTCTCCCCCTTCTCTCTCTCTCCCCCTTCTCTTACATTGTGGCTTGCATACATGCATTTAGGGGTTACCATGTATATACCTTTGCCTATATTCAATGCTCAGTTCTAGGCTGGCATTACCATTTCCAATAATTATTAGCACACTGGTCCCTTCTCTGTCTTACCTAACCTCTGACTTCCACACACGTGCAGTAGATTTCAGCCACTGACAAGTCCTCCTGGTCCTACATTTAAAAAAATTGAAAAGTTAAAAAAAAGTCTGCTTTATATACCATTAAATTATTCCACACAAAGTACTAAAATATGTTTCAATTTTGGCTTTGTTTTTTAAATCACACCTAGCTGTATTCAGGGCTTATACCTGGCTCTGTGCTCAAAGATAACCCCTGGTGGAACTTGGGTTCCCTATGGGGTGCTAGGGACCAAACCTGGGTTTACGACCTGCAAGGCAAGTGCCCTACCCACTGTACTATTGCTCCAGGCCCCCAACTGAAAACATATTTAAGAGAAAACGTGAGGCAATGCAAGGGAGACTATGACTTTTGAACGCAGTAGCAAAATCAGCAGGGTGGGTAGGGTGCTGCTGAATGAGACTGAGACCTCTGGGACGAGGTGACTTCAGCAGGGCCCCAAGGCTCTCAGGAAACATCTTGGGCCAGGGAGTCACCCAGGAGGGGCTGTGCTGGTCAGGAGAGGTTGGGTGCCAAGTGTGTTCCAAGGAAAGCTGCTTATTTTTCTAATATTTATTTTTTGTTTTATGGGGTGGGGTGTACCTGGCAGTGCTCAGGGCTTACTCCTGGCTCTGCACTCAGGAAGTACTCCTGATGGTGCCGGGGGACCATATGGGATGTCAGGGATTGAACTTGGGCCAGTTGCATGCAGGTAAATGCCCTCCCCACTGTACTGTCACTCCAGCCCCTGAAAGCTTACTAAAATGGCTCTTTGATTTCTTCCTTTTCTCAGACTTACCACACTATCCTCTGCTGATGTCGACTTGATGAGAGCAATGTGTTAAGAACACAGGCCAGGGGCCCAGTTCAATCTAATTTGCACTAATAAATCAGCATCAGTGAAGTTCAGAGCCTGCACCACCTGTGCATGCTCAGATTCTGAAGTGGAAAAGCCTCTTGGGGGAGACCCAGCTCCTCCTTCTCACACATTTCCACTCAGAGCTATAGTGAGATTTCACTTTTCCAGGTAGCTGACATCTGGGAATGGTACCGTGGGGTCTTGCCTCCATCCCTGCGGCTGGCACATCCTGCGATATTAATCTGGCGGCTATCAATATGTAATCTGCTTTCTAGCCCACACACCCTTGCAATGCCTTCTCACACTTGAACTTGGAATCATAAAATGTAGATGTGCTTACTCCTCTCATCCTTACCTGTTTGGGGGGGATTGAGGACTTAACAGGAAGTAATATCTCACCCTTACTTGTGTTGGGTGTTTGGGGACTTAACAGGAAATAATCTTGCTTAAATAATCTCCCAGTCATACAATTCCTAGCACTTCCTGCCCCCAACGGGTGAAGCAAAGGAATTTTGAGTGTTCGTGAGTTTGGGTCTGCCTTTGCTTCTCAAAGCTCACCTATGTGCACTGTAAATGTGTTTCTAGGTTGTCTGGAGGGGTCACTGTTTGACCAAAATTTTTCAGAGAGGCTAGTCAACCTATCCAGGGCTGGGGCTGGAGCAATAGTCCAGCAGGTAGCCTTACTGCAGCCGGTCTGTGCCGACCTGGGTTTGATCCTAGGCATCCCATATGGTCCCCTGAGCACCACCAGGAGTAAGTCCTGAATGTAGAGCCAGGAGAAACCCCTAAGCATTGCTGGGTGTAACCCCCCCAAAAAAAAACTTATCCAGGGCTGCATAGTACAATGTTAATGGTTGCAAAGGGCTAGGAGTGGATTTTGACAACCATCTTCTCTGTTCGGAAATCCTATACCAACACCCTTCAGGCCACATTGTCTAACCAAAGGAGTTCCTGGGGCTCAAATTTCTGAGTCATGAGATGGACACAATACAATCTTGGAGGAGGTGGAAAAAACGGCAGAGAGAGAAACTAAAGTTGCTGGTTGATTTTGATCACATCTTGTCCCTCCCAGGAGATAATCCAGGGCTTGATCCCTGGCACCTGTATACAGTCCAGAGTGCAAAGCCAGGAGTAGCTTCATGAGTAAATCTGGTGTGGTTCTCCTGGTGTGGTTTTTAAAAGAACTCCCATCCTTTCAAAACCCACACATTCAGCGGGTAGGGTGATTGCCTTGCATGCGGCTGACCCGGGTTCAATCCCTGGCATCCCATATGGTCCCCTGAGCATTGCCAGGAGTACTTCCTGAGTGAGGATCCAGGAGTAACCCCTGAGCTTTGCCGAGTATGACCCAAAAAAGCAAAAAAAAAAAAAACACATTTCCCCTACTCAAGACCTTCCATGGCTCCCCATCACACTGAAGAAAAACCCTAATCTCTGTATTGGCAAATGAGGTACCAAATACCTTCCCTTCCTCCAGCTTCTCCTTGGCAATCCCTCAGGACATTCCCTTCTGGAATGCCTCTCTTGTCTGGAGCTGCCTGCTTCCCTGCTCGGTCTCGGTGGAAATTCTTACCCAGCAGCCGAGACTTCCGCCCCTGGAAACTTTCTGATACAGGGTCCTGCTCTGAGTCAGCTTCAGTTGAGCTGGGGCGGGGTCTGGGCGTCAGTACCTTATCCTGCACGTGGAGAACCCGAAATAATTTCAGAGTGAACAATGATGCCAAAACCCCTTCTGATCTCCAGTCTTGAAGGGCCAAGGAGGAGGCTTTTGAAAGGCTGGTTTTGCATTCAGTTTCAGGAGCTGCCCGTCTCCCCTGAAAGTGGCTGTCGCTTGGTTTCCGGCACTGGGCACTGCTAGCCTCCATGTGAGTGGGCAGGCCTTTTCCTCCAGCTGCTGGCCATAAGCTTCAGGTCTGAGGAGCAGGCGTGCCCAAAGGGAAGGGAGGTGTTCCCGCTGCTCCCACAGTCTCCACACAGATCAGGGATTTGATCCAGATTTTGTTCTGGATTTGTTCTCCAGGGATTGTTCTCCAGGGATTGAACAGGGATTTGTTCTTCTTCATCTGCCACCAGCAGCTAAGGACTGTGTCTTTATCCACGAACCCCGCTACCTAGCATAGTGTTCCCTGGTCTCGTCACCCCGATATCAGGCCCCTCAGATTAATGGCAGAGATGGCCACCACCAGTAGGAAATTTACCAGGGTCCCCAACAAAGCTAGTGGCAGCCAGGGCTGGAGCGAGTCATAGCCTAGTGGGTAGGGTGTTTTCCTTGCATGCAGCTGGCCTGTGCCGGCCCAGGTTCGATACCCGGCATCCCATTCTGTATCTGTCTTTTTCCTTCTGGTTAATTTCAATCAACAGGAGCCTCTCCCTGTCCATTCACTTATAGGCAAATTTCTTAACTTCATTTTTTCCTAACAGCTGCACAATATTACATTGTATAGATGTACCAAAGTTTCCTTATCCAGTTATCAGTTCTTGGGCACTCTGGTTGTTTTGAGATTCTTGCTATTGTGAATAGTGCTGCTATGAAGATAAAAGTGCAGATGGTATTATTGCTGTGTGTTTTGGGCTTCCCAGGGTATATTCCCAGGAGTTGTATGGCTGGGTCAAATGGGGAGATGAATTTCTAGTCTTTGGAGGAATGTCCCTATTTTCCATAAAGGCTGTACCAGTCGACATTCCCACCAACAATGGATGAAAGTCCCTTTCTCCCGCATCCATGCCAGCATTGTCCTTGCCCTTTTGTCCTTTCCCTTTGGATGATACCACCCTGCCAAATACATCTTTTTACATCAACGATCACTTCCTTATAGAATGGTGACATCCTGCTGGTAAATCTATAGTACAGCTCACAAAGGATCTTGGTGTATTGAGTTTGAATGCCCTGTTTGATAGGGCTTTAACCACTTCAGTCTCAGTAGAATCAAAGGCTTTCTTTAAATCAATGAATGTTAGACAGAGTGGCATCTTGTATTCTCTACAAACCTCAGTGAGCTTGGGTACCGTGTGGATATGGTCGATTGTGCTGAATCCTTTTCCGAAGCCATCTTGCTTGCATGGTTATCCTTCATTAAATGTTCTGCACATCCTGTTGATGATGACTCTAGTGAACAGCTTGTAGATGACAGACAACAGGCAGATGGGGTTATAGTTGCCAATGTTGTAAATGTATCCTTTCTTGAACAGTACAACTGTCCTGCTGTTTTCCACTGGAAGGGAACCTTTCATTCATACAGGTAACATGTGAAGAGCTGAGCCAGTGTATTGATGAGTACTGATGGCAGATTCTTCAGATGTTCAGGTCTGACTTTATCTGGGCCTGGTGCTGTTCACTTCTTTACCATTTTGATTTCAGAAAGGACAACATTGGGAACAAAATATCCATTGTTCAGAATTTGGTATGTGGGCAGGTAGACATGGCTATCAAAGAGATCCAAGTAGAAGTCATTGAAATCATTTTTATTGCCTTTTGGAAGATGTGATCAATCCATCAGGACCTCAGAATGTAGTCATCTTGGTCTTATAGTTGGCGAAGGACAGGTGGGTGTTCTGAATGCTTTTCCTGGCTTCTGCTGATTTGGCCAGTATTTCTGCTCTTCTCTCTTTGGGGACTTCCTGTATCACATCTCCGCACTGCTTTGTAAGCTTAGGCGTTGTTAGAATATAGTTGCCTGAGGCTCCTGCCTTGCCACATTGGAGAATGAGCTCAACAGTTTTTGAAACAGGGAAATCTTTTGTGTGTGTGTCTCTCTATCTCCGCCTTCATCACAGTTACGGAAGTGCTGAAACAGCCCGCTGTATTCTTCATAGATGTCATAAATGATGGCATCATTCATTGTTGCAGAAAAAAATGCCAAAAGTTTTTCCTCTCTCTTTGAAATAAAATAAGAGCAAAAAAAAAACCAAAAATAAATAATAAATAAAAGAAATAAGGAAAAGAAGGACAGGTTTGAGGCTCTTCATCGGTAAAGAAGGGAACAGCACCAGGCCCAGACAAAGTCAGACCGAACACCTGAAGAATCTACCGTCGGGTACTCATCAATACACTAGCTCTGCTCTTCACACTCTACCTGTCCGAATGCAAGGTGCCCTCCCAATGGAAAACCAGCAGGACAGTTCTACTGTTCAAGAAGGGAGACATTCACGACATCAGCAACTATCGCCCCATCTGCCTGTTGTCCGTCATCTACAAGCTGTTTACACGAGTCATCCTGAATAGGATTAGCAGAACACTAGATGAAGGATAGCCATGTGAGCAAGCAGGCTTTCGGAAAGGATTCAGCACAATCGACCATATCCACACAGTAACCAAGCTCATTGAGGTTTGTAGGGAGTACAAGATGCCGCTCTGTCTCATGTTCATTGATTTACAGAAAGCCTTTGATTCTGTGGAGACTGAAGCAGTCATCAAAGCCCTAGCCAAACAGGGTGTTCAAATCCAATACATCAAGATCCTTCATGAGCTGTATTAAGGATTCACCACCAGGATCTCACCATTCTACAAAGAAGTGATCATTAATGTGAAAAGAGGGGTTCAACAGGGTGATACCATTTCACCAAAACTCCTCAGTGCCGCCCTCGAGAACATCATGCGACAATTAGAATGGGAAGGAATGGGAGTGAAGATAGATGGACGGCAACTACACCACCTCCGCTTCGCTGATGACATCGTTCTAATAACACCAAACATTAGCCAAGCAGCACAAATGCTGGCTGACTTCGACCGAGAATGTGGAAAGATAGGTCTACAGCTGAATCTAAAAGAAAACAATGTTTATGAAGAATGAACTAGTTCCAGAGGCCCCATTGACTCTCAATGGAACAAACATCTCTGAATGCAGCAGTTATGTGTACCTAGGGCGAGAAATCAACATGATGAACGACCTAAAACCTGAGCTGCGCAGGAGGAAGAGAGTGGCATGGAATGCCTTCAAAGGCATTGAAGAAATAGCTAAAAGGACAAAGAACCTCCAGCTCCAGGCACATCTCTTTGACTCCACTGTTCTCCCTGCATTAACGTATGCCTCAGAGACCTGGGCCCTACGAAAGCAGGATAAGAATGCTATTCGGGTCTCCCAGAGAGGAATCAAAAGAGCTATGCTTGGAGTATCACGCCTCACTCAAGTGAGAGAAGGAATCTGGAGTTCTGACCTCCGTCGCTATTCCAAAATCAGGGACACTCTCTCGTTTGCCAAGGCATCAAAAATCAGATGGGCTGGACATGTAATGCGATTTGGAGACAACCGCTGGTAATAGAGCCATTACCGACTGGATACCAAGGGATGTCAAAGATCACGTGGCCGCCCACCTACAAGATGGTCAGACTTCCTTGTAAAGACCCTGAAGGAACAGTCTGAGGCTCTTCATATTCCTGAATCAACCAGATGCCATTGGGCTACATTGGCACGTGATAGGGTCCAATGGAAATGTTACTGGCACCCGCTCAAGCAAATCGATGAATAACGGGATTCAAGTGATCAAGTGATCAAGAAGGAAAAGAAATAAAGGTAGTAAAAAATGAAATGTGTGGGGGAAGGGTGAGGGGAAGAGTGGGGAAGTGTGGGGGGGAAGGGTGGGGGAATGGTGGGGGAAGCGTGGGGAAGGGTGGGGGAAGGATCAGGGAAAGGTGGGGGAAGGGTGGGAAAGAGGGGGAAGAGTGGGGAGAAGGGTGGGGAAGGGTTGGGGAGGGTGGGGAAAGAAGGGGGAAGGGTGGGGAAGGGTGGGAGAAGGGTGGGGGTTAGGGTGGGGGAAGGGTTCTTTGAAGGGAATGTTGGCTGACTTCTACCGAGAATGTGGAAAGATAGGTCTGCAGCTGAATCTCAACAAAGCTATGTTCATGAAAAATGAACCAGTTCCAGAGGCCCCATTCACTTGCAATGGAACAATTGTCTCTGAATGCAGCAGTTATGTGTACCTAGATCGAGAAATCAACATGATGAATGACTTAAAACCTGAGTTGCACAGGAGGAAGTGAGCGGCATGGATCGCCTTTAAAAGCATCAAAAGAAAGAGCAAAAAGACAAACAACCTCCGGCTCTGGGCACAACTCTTTGACTCCACCGTTCTTTGTGCATTAACATAGGCCTCAGAGACCTGGGCCCTGAGAAGCGCAGGATCGCGAATGCTATTGGGGTCTCCCAAAGAGGAATCAAAAGAGATATGCTTGGAATATCACATCTCACTCAAGTGAGAGAAGGAATCGGAGTTCTGACCTCTGTCGCTGTTCCAGAGTCAGGGACGCTGTCTCATTTGCCAAGGCATCAAAAATCAGATGGGCTGGCCATGTAATGTGATTTGGAGACAACCGCTGGACTAGAGCCATTACCGACTGGATCCCACGGTATGTCAAAAGATCACATGGCCGCCCACATACAAGATAGTCAGATTTCTTCATCAAGACCATGAACAAATCAGATGCCATTGAGCTTCATTGGCACGTGATAGGGTCAAATGGAAATGTTACTGGTGCCTGCTCTAGGAAATGGATGAACAACGGGATGTCTAGTGATCTAGTGATTGTATCATTTGATGAGTTTGGTTTGGGAAATGCCATGGTTGGATTTACTTCTGTGGGTTGTAGAGAGATATTTTCTCTGGGGAGTTCTTTCTGCTTTTCTTCTCCTTGAAAAGAAGAATGCATGGGCTGGAGAGGTAACAAGGGGTAAGGCACTTGCTTTGCACTCATCCCCACTTTGATCTTGGAGTGCCATCAAGAGTGATTCCTGAGCACCATCAGAAGGAAGACCTGATAATACCAACCTAGAACTGAGTATTAAATACAGGCAAAAAGTGCACATGATTGCCTCTAAGTGTATGTATTGCAATCCACAATATGTAAGAGAAGAAAAAGAGGGAGAGGGGGATGGAGAGAGAGAGAGAGAGAGAGAGAGAGAGAAGAGATAAAGAACCTGCCATGGAGGCGGGCTATGGGAGGAGGGGGAAGAAAGGGGAGGGGGGGGAAAGAGTGGGGGGGAAGAGTGTGTCCTCCAAATTTAAGATGGCTGTACCCTTTTAGAACTAAGTTTATAATTTAAGTCACTTTGTGGTTTACAGTTTAATATGCTGACTTAACTCAATGGTAATATTTTCTTTCTTTAGCAGTCGCAAAGAATTTCCATGATTGAAGATAAAAGTAAACTTTGTGTGTCTTTATTGCTTTAGCTTTATTTCCTGTTGTTTGATCCATATCCTGTCAAGCTAATACAAACATAGTATTTTTTAACCTCTTCTTTGATATATTTTCTACTTTTCTCCTCCCCTCCTCAAAGACAAAACCAAGTGCAAAGGAGCTTATTCCTCTACTATTATAGATCCATTTCACATTAAGTTGATAAATCACATAAGCAGAAGTCATTTGTCAAAAGTACATTTATTGGAATCAGAATTACTTTATGTGCAGAGATTGCTGGATTGGCTTGCCATTCTTACTAAATAATTCATAAAATCAAGAGTTGCTTGGGAATATAATACAAAAGGAATACATAATAAAATTAAGCAAGGTTTGCCTATATAGGAATACTATTTTCAAGTAAGTGTAATTAAACCTCATTGTCATATAACAAATGCCATTATAATATAGTTAGCAGTCAAATTAAATACCTACATATTTAAAAATAAACATAAATGTCACTATCACAAAAAGTCTTATTTAATTAAATAACTCTAGTGTTTAACTGACCTCACAAGAGTATCTTTAAGAAATAATTTACTATGTCTCTCTTTAAAAGCCAGTTGTCTCGTCTCTAATCAAACCCTAATTTTAAGTGAATATTCTGAAATTGAGAAGTAAAATACATATGTAATTTTAAAATATAGTGTCTTGCCACTGAGCAATGATACTAGCCATCCATTAACAAATTTGGTGCATTAATATAATGAATTACGTATGAACTCATAAGCATTGTTTAAAAAAAGGAAAGGATATTCTTTCTATGACATTTATAACATTTGCTTCTGAAGCTTTTAAATGTTTGGTTTTATTTCTTGTTATTCCCAAAAATTATATAAGTAATCACTGTCTTTGTTTGTATAATTTGGTCAAAATTGAATACGAATTTTTATCTCTGAAATATCTACCATCCTCAATTTAATTTTGGGGTTTATTTTCACACTAGGCCTTGCGTTATATCATATTTTGCTGTTTTTCGTAACTTTAGAGGTCCTTATGAAAATTAGGCATATAAATTTCATGATATCTTGCTATATTATACACAATATTCTATCTTCGTTGTCCACAGACCAACATCCACATATAAGGAAGAAGAAACTGAGAAATTCTACATGAAACTGGAGGAGTTCTATAAAAAAGATCACACCTTCTACAAGATCATAGTCGGTGATTTTAATGCCAAGATAGAACCGAGAAGATTAGCTGAAGAACTTCACATCGGGACCCATGGCCTAGAATGGAACGAACAGGGTGAGAGACTATCTGAGTTCATCATGTCCACCAAGACCATTCATGGGAACTCACAGTTCCAGAGGCTGAATTGAAATGTTGGACATGGGAATCCCCTGGTGGACAGTTCCAGAATGAAATTGACCACATCATCTTCAATTGACAGTTTTGCCTGACCGATGTTCCTGTCGTCCCAAAATTTCAAACAGGATTGATCCACCACCTCCTTCATGCAAAATTCTAGTTCACGCAACGGGGGAAAAAAAGGCTGCTAAGTTTAAGAAGAGAACTCCCAGAACGACCACCAACTGGGAACTTTTTTGACACCACTGAGGTAACTTGGGAAGATACCATCATTGATGACATATATGAAGAATACAAACGACTGGTTCAGCAACTCCATGATTGTGTGAAGAATGCCAAGAGAGAAAAGCCACAAAAGGATGACTTTCTTCATAAACTCTCGAACTCATTCACCAAAGTGGCAAGAAGCCAGCTAACATTCAAGCTTGCAAAGCAGTCGCAGAAGCGATAAAGGAAGACCTCAAGAGAGAAGAGCATAAAAACTGGAAGATGCAGCAGAAGCCAGGAAAAGCATTAGCAACGCCTGCCTGTCCTTCACCAACTATAAGACCAAGATGACTTCCCTCCGATGCCAGATGGATAGATCACATTTTCCAGAAAGGCAATGGAGAAGATTATCCATGACTTCTACTCAGATCTTTTTGATAGTCACATCCACCTGCCCACATACCAAATTCTTCAGGATGGATAACGTCGTTCCCAACATTCTCCCTTCTGAAATCCAACATGTGTTTTTGTCAGTAAAGAATGGAACAACACCAGGTCCAGACAGAGTCAGAACCGAACACCTGAAGAATCTGCCTTCAGTACTCATCAATACACTGGCTCGGGTCTTCACATGCTGCCTGTCCGAATGCAAGGCACGCTCCCATTGGAAAACCAGAAAGACAGTTCAAGAAGGGGGACATCCACAACATTGGCAACTATCGCCCCATCTGCCTGTTGTCTGTCATCTACAAGCTGTTCACTCGAGTCATCCTGAACAGGATTGGCAGAACATTAGATGAAGGACAACCATGCAAGCAAGCTGGCTTTTGAAAAGGATTCAGCACAATTGACCATATATACATGGCAATTTAGCTGATTGAATTTTGTATGGGGTTCAGGATGCCACTGTGTCTCACATTCATTGATTTAAAGAAAGCCTTTGATTCTGTGGTTCTGTGGAGACTGAAGCGGTCGTCGAAGCCCTAGCCAAACAGGGGCGTTCAAACCGAATAAATCAAGATCCTTTGTGAGCTGTATTATGGATTCACCACCAGGATCTCACCATTCTACAAAGAAGTGATCATTAATGTCAAAAGAGGGTTTCAGCAGGGTGATACTATTTTACCAAAACTCTTCAGCGCCACCATCAAGAACATCATGCGACAATTAGAATGGGAAGGAATGGGACTGAAGATAGACATTTTGTAACTACACCACCTCCACTTCTCTGATGAAATCATTCTAATAACACCAAAAATTAGTCAAGCAGTGCAAATGCTGGCTGACTTCGACCAAGAATGTGGAAAGACAGGTCTACTGCTGAATCTGAAGTAAACTATGTTCATTAAAAATGAACTAGTTCCAGAGGCCCCATTCACTGACAATGGAACAAACATCTCTGAATGCAGCAGTTATGTGTACCTAGGTCGAAAAGTCAACATGATGAATGACCTAAAACCTGAGCTGCGCAGGAGGAGAAGAGCTGCATGGAATGCCTTCAAAAGCATCGAAGAAAAAGCTAAAAAAGACAAAAAACCTCTGACTCCAGTCACATCTCTTCAACTCCACTGTTCTCCCTGGATTAATATACACCTCAGAGACCTGGGCCCTATGAAAGCAGGATGAGAATGCTATTGGGGTCTCCCAAAGAGGAATCAAAAGAGCTATTCTTGGAATATCATGCCTCACTCAAGTGAAAGGAGGAATCAGGAGTTCCAACCTCCTTTGCTGTTCCAGAGTCAGGGAAGCTGTCTCGTTTGCCAAGGCATCGGAAATCAGATGGGCTGGACGTGTATTGCTATTTGGAGAGGACCCCTGGACTAGAGCCGTTACCGACTGGATTCCATGGGATGTCAAATGATCATGTGGCCTCACACCTACAAGATAGTCAGACTTCTTTGTCAAGACCCTGAAGGAAGGGTTTGAGGCTCATCGTATTCCTGAAGCAACCAGATGCCATGGGGCTACACTGGCATGTGATAGGGTGAAATGGAAATATTACTGGCACCTGCTCAAGAAAATCAATGAATAACATGATGTGAAGTGGTCAAGTGATTATACACCATCACTGTCTCTTCACTAGCTATAAGAGTCACTGTCTTCCCATATATCATCGATTTGCTCGAACAGGCACCATTAACATCTCAATATGTATTAGATTTTATTCAGTCTTTTACCTCCATTCAGAGGGGGCAGAGATTCTACTGGCTCTCCCTGTGCCCAGCCGCTCACAAGGCACCCCAGAGGGATGGCGGGTTCTAGCTTTTGGCCTGTCAACCCAGCAGAGCCTCGCAACAAGCCAGAGGACCCTTCACTCCATGAGGGCCTCCGTTTTTCACATCCAGACTTCCCTCTCATCAGAACTTCACCCTGAAGACCAGCCTATCACAGCCTGGCTCACATGGTGACAGCGCAGTTCATCAATAAATGTGGGATTTAGAGATGACTACAAGAGTATGCTACCCACACTGCAGAGCCTGGCAAGCTACCCGTGTCGTATTTGATATGCCAAATACCAGTAACAATTATAGACCTCATTCCCATGACCTGATGGAATGGTTTGGGGCTCTTTATGTTCCTGGAGTAAGCAGATGCCCTTGGGCTCTACTAGCATGAGACAGGACATATGGAGATGTTACTGGTTCCCACTCGAGCCAATTGATGATGAATGGGAAGACAGTGGCAGACAGTAACCTCCATTCTGTAAAACATACTTTTTATTATTTCTTTTTGTTTGAGTTCAACCTTTAAATTTTATGATTTTTTCTCTTTACTTTTAGTTCTTAGCATTCTCATTTATCCAATCATTTCTGAGTAGATTTTAAAATATTATCTCTTGTTATACTTCTGTAAATATTGTTTATTATTATTTATAAATTGCTGAAATGTCTTTATCATATGCTGAGGATATTAGGAGGATATTGATTTTTGCTAATTCTAGGATGTTCTTTATGTCTTTCTACTTCTTTATACATTTATTATGATAAATAAACATTGACTCAGTTTGCAGCCTCTTGATTCAGACACCCTTATAAAAACTGTTAATTATGCTTTAGTAGGGTTTATATTATTTGAGGATGACCTTGGATTTCTCTGAATTCTCTGTTTGGAGGAATAGGAGTTGTAGCTACCATTTCCGTCATAGTGATCTTGTAGCTACAATTTCAGACATGGTGGTCTCATTTTTTCTGCTGTGGAATGTAGAAGTGTGCCTGTTTAAACTGTTAAATAGTTGATAAATAAAAGAGCTGTAATTCTGAAGACATTTGATTTCTGTGTATTAAACTTACACATAGTTTACAATGATCACACCCATTAATATAGTTGATAAAGACAAAAATCAGGAAAAGGTATGTTTTCTTGTGAAAATATATTGTATATTTTCACATACAATAGATTGTATGTTGTATCTATTAAAAACAAGAAATATCTTATTATTGAGAGGAGTTAAGCCAAGTAGAATTCATTAAAGAGGAACTATGTGAGGATTTTCTATATTTCACTTGAATTATGTGAAAGCTATTCAAAAAAAACATGTAACATTAGAGTGGTCAGAAAATGATTCTCATATAATGAGCCACCTAGTTTAATTGAGACATAGAATACATATAAAGAAACTAGGGGCGGAGTGATAGTCCAATGGGTAGAGCATTTGCCTGGCCCACGGCCAATCAGGTTTGATCCCTGGCATCCCATAAGGTTCCCTGAGCACCACCAGGAGTAATTCCTGAGTGCAGAGCCAGGAGTAACACCTGAGCATTGCCAGGTGTAACCCAAAAAGCAAAAAAAAAAATGAAAAGAAACTAAAATACGTTGATTTGGAAACTTAAATTGGCATTAAACAAAGAATATTGCTTATTATGAACTTATGTTATTAGAAAAGCATTAAAAGTCTTAAGAAATAGACCTATTGCAAACTGTGCTCAGAAAAAATTAACTAGCTAAACAAAAAAAAAGATGTGATTGCAGTATTACACACATATACATGAAATGCTTACAAAGGCAATCCTTCAGAAACCTCAATTATCTTATGTTTGTATTTTTGCATGTGTAAGAACACACTCCCTTGTGTGTGTGTTTGTGTGCATGTGCATTAGTTGGTGAGAAATGATACTAAAAGGGTGATCCATCTTATGTGATGACAGATGCTGGCATTAAAAGAACCAGCAATGGATACCTTTAGGTCTTTATTCCTGATCTGTACCTCAGGTAAGAGAAAAAAGCATAGAAAGCACTAAGATTCCTGTTCCTCAATGGGTCAATATTAGAAAATGAAGGTACTTGAGGTTAAATTCTATTTCTGATTAAGTTTTCTTGAACTTGTTTTGGGACCAACAATAAATAATATTAAGTCCTTAGGTAGATGCCAGAAAAACAGATAGACTGTTGTACATGTACAAAATAAATCTTTTTTTTTTTTGTTTAGATTTTCCAGAAGCTTTATGAAGTCTTGTTAAAAAAAGATTGTCTTATATATTTAATTTGTTGAAACACTTGTGAATAAGCAAAATCACATTAAAATTAATCATTTTAGTTTGTATGATTTTGTTGTAAAAGCTTGAAGGACAGGGTAGAAGGCTGGACTTGTATGCTTTAAATGTCTACTAGGTCCAAATGTTTTCTGTTCATATGAAAATTTAGATGCAATTAATTAAGGCTGACTTTGAAGGCTCTCACTTCTAAAGGTCATATCTTTCATTTTATCATGTGGACATTCATATTAATTTCTTTTCATTTAATATAACCCAAAATGACCTTCCTAGGAATGCAAGATTTCCAAAAACGAAGCTCTTTGAGTGACAAATTAATGTCGGGTTTTCTCAAGCTGCCTCCATATGGCAGGTGGTTGCCACACTTACCTTTTCCCTAGGTAAGAGTACCTTGCTAAGGTGGTTGTCCAAGGGGTTGTGTTGAGAGGGGTGGATGATCTTTGGAATTCCTTTCCTGTCTTTCTATTACTGGAGCCAGGTGAAGTCTTATCAGACTTTAGTTCCTGTGGTCAAGTACTGCTGGGCTTAGGGATAAATGTTCTCCAACTACTTAGGAATTCCATAGCATGAGGGACTTTTTTCTGTCTGTCTACATCAAAATGACATTTATTTTATGTGGAGAATTACTTAGCTGGGACTCCAATATCTGCTTTGATCAATAAAAATGAAAGTAAAATTTTTTACATTTTAGCATGCTGAAAATTATAAGAGAAAGAAATGAAAGAAAGGGAAAGCAGGAAGGAGCAAAGGAGGGAAGCTAAGAGATGGATGAATCTGGTATAGAAAGGGAATAGAAATTATATATTTAAAATCAATAAGACAGTAAAAGCAATAGGATAGTAAAACCAGGTACAATCCTGTATAAGGAAGTATAAAATTTTGTGTGGTAGATATTTCTATATATATATACAGTGAATTGTGATCACTTTCAAGTTATTGAAGCATAAAAATTGTCTATTTTTTATATCTGTGAAGTAATTGGTTGAAATCTAGAGTAAGTTGCAAGTTGTTTCTTCAAAACCTTTTCAAAGGTAAATATTCAGGTTAGGTTTGTGGGATATGTTCTTTAATAGGTTGCTTGTGGAAAGGTTTGAATTTGTCACAGTTGGGCAGAGTGGGCTGTATTAACTGACCTTTTAGTGCTGCCAAATAACTAAATTCTAACTTTGGAATCTGACAAATTCTTCATTGTGAATGACGTGATGACATTTCTAGGAAGAAACAACTTGGGACAAAGAGTATCAGGTTTCTAGTTATTAGATGACAGGTTGATATTTGTGAGTGTGCACCTCCCTACATTTATTTGTTCTGTGGTATGTTTTGTTTTAATTACAATTTTCTGTTTCGTTTGGTTTTGTCTCCTGTTACCACTGCTGTAGAACATGGAGAAAGGTTGTTTTTGAAGTGTGCCAAAGGTCTTTGTTGGGTGACGCCCTATTTAGCTTCAGCTACATTTAGCTTACAGCTCTTCCAGCTCTGCTAGGGGGCTTAGAATCAGCTCTGGGTTCTTGTAAACAGCCAGAAGGCCTCCTGAAGTTGCTACATTTCTATAGAGCTATTTTCCTGTTTTCATCTCTAGATAGATGGGAAGTTTTGGCGGATTTCTATCCATAAAATAAGCTGCAAGAATAAAGAAGCTCTTCTTTGATATTTTGGCTTCCTTTGGTGTTTTGCTTCTCTGTCCTCTCCATTCTCTGTTGGGCTTCAACACGTGGTGGCATTCATCTTGGCCTACATGTGGCTGGGGCCTAGCTGGGAACCCAGGGTTCTGAGGTTTTCCCTGATCTTGGATTGTATATCGGAGCCTGTGATAGTAAAGCTCCTTTAAAACTACGTCGGATTCCTGAGTTTTCATCCATTCCCGCCGGCTTCGGAGGTAGAAGGGAGCTTGCTTCCCGGTACTGTTGGGGACCCCAGTGACTTCCCTGACAGGTCTTCCCCAAGAACTAGATAGATTTTTCTCAGAACAGACCTCCTCCAGTTGGTCATACTTATATGGGAAGCTAAACACACAATTGAGCCCCTTTGGTCTAAGGAAATGCTTCCTTTTCTTAAGAACATAGATTATTTTAAGAGCAGTACAGGCCCTACATACTACTGAGAAGCGCTTGTAGGCAGCAAGAGGCCCACACACCTTTTCAGTAACTCAAGGGAGGGAAAATCTGTTGGTCAGGAATTACTGGGAAGGTCACCTGGGTCCCATGAATATTGTTTCGGGGATTTTCCAAAATAAAATTACAGTAAAATGTTTTGCCAATCAAGACTAATGTCTGTTATTGGTAGATTTCAACAGAAGAATATCTTAGATCTTAGGATGCAATAATATATTACTGGGCTACTTTTCAGGCAGGCATCCAGGGGCTGTGCTTTATTCTGTTAGGGCTAGCCTTTGGGTCGCTAGCTAGTATGAGTGCCCACACAACTAACCAAGCATTACTGAAGTGAAGTCTGGTTTTGAAAATTGGAAAATGCACTTTTAAAAGCATGTGTAGGAGAGAAAAGGCTAAAAAAAGAAAGAAATGCCAGCAGTTTTGAGACAGAAAAGCAAAGGTTTATAAAGAAAACTGTTAAAAATCATCAGCTTTCCTTTGCTTAAGGTCAAAAACTTACAGTGTGCTGGAACACTATTATAATACAAATGAATTCCAACAGTCAATTGTTTTCTTGCTCTTCTCAGGTCTCTGCCTGGGGTCTTTCTACTTGATCATTGTTGTGTTAATGACTGTGAACCAATGAATAAACTATGACACCTTTAGGTTACAATAGTGTGTATATGTGTGTGTGTGCTTGTGTGTGTGTGTCTGTGTGCACTTGCATGTTTGGAAAGAGAGATACAGAGAGAGGAACAGAAGATACGTGACTTGATGAAGATTATTTTTGCATCCTAGTTGTCAGTTTAACATCAGAAGTGTTGACTGATCGTTGAAAGAAAAAATTAATAATCTGCAGAAAGTAAACAGAAGCTAACCCTTCATGAGAGGTAAAAGTCTTGTGGCGAAAGGAGTATATGGGCAAACCCCTTTCACTGTGTGTTTTAACTCCTTTGACAACTAAGTCCTATTCCCAAAAGATTGTGTTTCAAAGTGAATCAACATCTATTATTGGCATTACGATCAAGAAAGAAGATTTTCAAACACAAAGCTAAAAGTTGAATTTCAGTTAGGTAGTGCAGGTAGTCAATGTAGTAAAAGGCAAATAAACCTAGGGAGATGGAGTAGCAAGAGACCTGATGCTATCACCCAACCTCTGGATCTAGCCAGTTGGATTGGAAAATTTAAGAGTGGCAGAAGTAATGCTGGGGCCTACATGCCATATCCCACAATGATGGAGGGAAGAGCCATGTGCTGCAGGGCAATAAAAAGCAAGGCCTAGGCAAGTTGCCCTAAGCCTTGGATCTCCGTTGCCCCCCCAATCATCTTTTTTGATCTTTGTTTTGGTCTTTTGGACACAAGAGAAAGTGCTCGGGGCTTACTCCTGACTCTGTGTTCAGGGACTAGTCCTGAGGGGGTTCAGGGGACAATACTGGTGTCAGGATACAACTGGGTTGGTGCTTGCCTGCTATACTCTCAGTCCATTGCCTCTCTTCCCTAGCTGTGGTTTATCATAGGTCTTATGCAAAACATTTAAAGGATAAAACTAAATGGAAAAGACAGATTTTATCCTGGATTATAAATTATCAAAGGAGAGAGAAGGAGCCACTAAACAAAGTTATGCAGCATAGTTAAGGATAGAAATGATTTTTAAAATAAAACAACCTGAAGCCATTAAAAAAAAGCAAGGTGAGTAGAATAAGCAGTAATGAGTTGGAAATTACAGGAATGTTTATGATCTATAGATATATCTATTTATTAGCAGAGAAAACGACCAATTAAAAGAGAGAACTTTAAGAGCCCAGATTTTTTCTGAACTGATATAGAGATTAAACATGAAATATCTGTCATGGGTGATGATGAATCGTCTTTTTTTTCACTTACTGATGATATAGGTGTCCTTGAATATATCTTGTTGGTATGATGGTCATAAACAGACTTGAAGAAACAAGCTTCCCAAAAAAGAATTTATTTTCAATAATTATAACAGTATTAATATATTTGTATCAAGGGCTGGAAAGAATATTAAGAAATCACTTTTTCCTTAAAAAATTAACGTTGTTTGGTGAATTCCACCTAAGTAACCTTAAATTTTTATACTTTTTCAATAATCTTACCTTGTTACACTTACCTAATATATTAAAATATAATACCATCCTGAAATCATAAGTGCATCAAAGAATTTGACCAAGAAAAGCTATTTCTAGAAATTTTTTCTCAAAATTTTTTTAAAATTCAAAATTGGTGGTAAGAAATTTACACTATTGAAGGATGGACATTAGAACATTGTATAACAGAAACTCTATCATGAACAACCTTGTAGCTATATTTCACTGTGATTCAATATGATTCAATAAAAATTAAAATATAGAAAATAAATATGTAAAATGTTTCATTTTACACAAAAATTTTACAATTTTGCAGGACTAAACAAAAGAGTAAATTTTAATAGAAATTTGTTTAATTAAAATTTCTTTCGCCCTTTATTACATTCTAGCATGGTATATATTCTCCAATATAAAATAGTCAGTTAAGATAGTGTTGCCTGGGGATCAGAGTGCCAGTATAGGTAGGGCACTACCCTTGCACACAGGTAGAGCCGGTACGGTACTACCCTTGCACGCAGATGCCCTAGGTTCAATCCTCAGCATCTTGTATGGTCCTCTGTGCTTGTCACGGGTGATTTCTGAGTGCAGAATCAGAAAGAAGATCTGAACACCACAAGGTTAGGTCATAGGTACAGGATGTCAAGACAGTGCCATAGAAACATCTTCTTTTTCTTGGTTGATCAAAAATCGTGAATGGTAGATTCTTGATTCATTTGCCAATACCATTCCAATTTTTAAAACTTTTTTACCAATCAATTTTAATTGTTCACTAGGCAAATTTTCCGTCCATGACTGAGAATTCAATGCAGGCAATAAGAGCTTTATTTTTTCCAGATAAATAAAATCCTAGGCTGGGTAAAATAGTAAATAAATTTGCTGACATCCAAACATTTAGAATTTCCAAAACTCTATGGGGAAAATATTGTTATCATTGTCATTTGAGCAAAGGAGAATGGAGGCTAATAAGAGTCAATAATTTGGAGCTTTGTGATGCAGACCTCAGAAGGATGCTTCCAGAGTCCACGTGCTTGTTCATTCATTCTTTCGTGCTTCTAAAATAAGGCTCATATAATTTCTCATTACTGTGACTAATTCTTTTAAAGTAAGTGGCCCATTTTTGTTATTGGAATATCACGTCTTACTCAAGTAAGAGAAGGAATCCGGAGTTCCGACCTCCGTTGCTATTCCAGAATCAGGGACGCTGTCTCCTTTGCCAAGGCATCGAAAATCAGATGGGCTGGACATGTAATGCGATTTGGAGATGACTGCTAGACTAAGCGGTTACCAACTGGATCCCATGGGATGTCAAAAGATCACGTGGCCGCCCACCTAAAAACATGGTCAGACTTCTTTGTCAAGACCCTGAAGGAACGGTTTGAGGCTCTTTGTATTCCTGAATCAACCAGATGCCATTGGACTATATTGGCACGATAGGGTCCAATGGAAATGTTACTGGTGCCTGCTCGAGCAAATAGATGAATAACGGGATTCAAGTGATTAAGTGATCAAGTGACTGTGACTACTACCGTTTGAAACAATATTTTTTGTCTTCAAATTCCACAGATAAAAGAGTTCTTCCCAATAAATTTCTATCTGAAATCATGTTTCAGATAGAAATTCATTCCTTTGGAGCTATCTTTATTCCTTATATCATTATTTATACTTCTTTGTTCTGTCCCACTTCTAGATGCCACCCACATCTTTTGCCTTCTAGTTCCCTTTGAAGGCAGTCCAGTCTTTCTTATTTACATAACTCTCACATTTCCCCTCCCCCACCTTTTCTCTAGCATTATTGAGATGTTATTGAATATTTCAATTAAAACTATATAGATGTATGGTCCACAATTCATAGTTTTATTTGATTAAATATATAAAAATTATCACCAAAAAGCAAGCTGATTTATATGCTTTCCCCTCAACCTAAACACACACATAATTATTATATTGTTTCTGCCTTGAGAACAGTTGACATCAACTCAAGTTTGTCTTTATTTTAGGATTCTTGTGACTATGACAAATACACTATGATTATCAGAAGTAATCTGTCACCTGAAATTTAGTCGATTAACTACCATAATTCAATTTGAAATTTTAATTTCTCTTTGTTATTCCAGTAATATGTTCCAGGTACTTTGAAGCATCTTTGTCAGGCCATTATTCTGCTTTATTTTTCTGAACTCAATATTTAAAGATATTGTAGTGGTCAACTCTAAAGATTTCTGGTTCTGAAAACAGAATATAATAAATATTTTCTTTTTACTAGTTTTGGTATTCCCTGAATTTCTTTTTAAAGTAAGTGGCCCTAGCTGGGAATGGTCATTCTAGAGAACTGAGAATGAGAGTGAAGAGAGAGAGTCGAGAGTCTTGTCACAGAGGTAGGGCGGGTGGCAGGAGGAAAACTTGGAACTATGATGGTGGGAAATGCACACTAGTGGAGGATGGGTGTTGGGATAGTGCATGCCTGAAACCTGACATGAACAGCTCTGTAACTGTTTCTTCTAGTGATTCGATGATAATTTTAAAAGAAATTTTTAAAAACATAAATAAACTAACCCTTAAAAAATTGGGCTAGCGCTCATTATCTCCCCCATATGCCCATTTTATATGCAGTTAAACCTGACCAAACATGGGAAACAAAATTATAAAACTTTGCTGTGTATTCACAAGCACGATTTGCCTTATCACCGATATGGATGGTGTCGCAGCATTTCAAAGGGCAGATGAGCCAGAAGTGTCAGTCAACAACTGTCCTATATCTGTTTGCCCAACTTTTCCTAGAAATGCTTTATCCTGCTGCTTCCTAATGATCATGGAAAAAATAAATAGAAAGGTTTTTCTATATTTTTAACATGTGGTATGTGATTCATTTACATAAAATCATCTGGGGAATTTTTTAAATGCCAGTTCCTATTCCTCTCCTACTCGAGGTTGACCTGAGTTAGTCTCGAAAAAATCTTTCCCACAAATGAGCTAGTGTCCTAGTGTTCCAACTGGTTTCTATTGTTCCTTGGTCTTACATATAGCACATTGGGAAATGTAGATAAAGTTGCCAATTCGTGCTGAAAATGCAGATTCTGTTGGAGTTGCTCTTTCCCTCCCATTCTATCTCTCTCTGTATCTATCTCTCTCCCCCATTCTTATTACCCCACACAAATACAGAATTTTAGTAAGAATATGCCTAAACTAGGAAAATAATTCACATTCAAGCCCTTTTCTAAATCTTGCTCATTTTACCTCCTAATTGCAATCTTTGAGTTTATTTTAGTCCCCTCGTCCCCCCATTTTTAGTCCATGCATTCAATTATGACATATGCTGCAAATTTTGATAATATTATATTCTGAGTAAAGATCTTGAAGTAGGTAGGTAGAGAAGGAGGGGGCTGGTAATGGGTTCTGGGAAATAATATAACCAAGATGGGATTCAAAGAGATTACTCTAGAGTTCTAAAATATCCGAAAAGTCTTATGGACCTTTTAAGGACAAGAGCTGAGACATGATAAGACTCTAAATGGTTCCAGTGCAGACCCAGAAAAGGCTGTACCTGCCTCTGGAGAAAGTTCTAGCACAACCAAAAGTTTGTGATTAACATATATGAAAGTGAATCACAAAGCTTTACAAACTGTTTCCTTCGACCATCCCATATCAATGAAGTCTTGGTACAAAGAAAACCCTGTATATAGGCATTTTGAGAGAATCGATAAAACCAACTCCACACAAACAAGTGGGTTGCCTCCCATCCTGGGGCTTGGCCTGTGTCTACACCTGAGATGAGTCCTCTTGGCCTTCTCTCCCCCGGAGAAGCCTGTGCTCTCTCTTGAGCTCATTCTCTCTATACTTTTCTCATAATCTCTTAATAAACATCTTTTACTTCACTATTCATCTCCTGAAATTCTTTTCTGTGAGCTAGAGCATTGGGTATGGAAAACTTGGGTAGAATTTAGGATTGACCTTCCTTTCCTGCGAGAGCAATTCCTCACTTTACTCTATGTTCTATGACACCCTGAGAAATTGGATGTCAGGAGTCATTTCTCACACTAGACAAAAAAAAAATTAGAATCCAGGTACATGACTCATGACAAGCTTATGAGGCTGATGAGACAGAAGGTCTGGACTATGCAGGTGATCGTAGCAGACCCTCATTAGTCCTAGATCTCCCCAGATAGTTTTGGGGTTGACCGAGGTGTGTAGAGAAGTAATGGTAGCCTTCCTTCTCAAGGCTGTCTCCTCTTTTCCTACTTAACATAAGCTATCCATGTCCACAGCTCTTATTAGTTTGTTAACTAACATTTAAATAGGGTTAGGTTAGGGTTAGGTTAGGGTTAGGGTTAGGGTTAGTTTCTTTACCATTATTTACTGAATACAGCTGGAGAAACTCACATAGTCTATCAGCTTGTCTCTAAGTTGGAAAGAAAATTCAGACATGGCAGAAGGCACCACAGTGTAAAAATATAGCAAAAATTAAAAAAGACATGGCAGAAAGAAATTTCCCTTTTCTTCATTCCTGAGATCTGAGTTTTCTGAACTGAGAACTTAATGCAGGAAGGCATGACATACAGCCGTATGTATGACACCGATATCCTTCACACAGCAGATTTCCCGCTGTGGAAACTGTTTGTTGCATATTCATGGAGGCAAGGCAAGTCCCAGGGCTACAAGTTTTCTGCAAATTCTGTGGATTATATTCCCCTAGAGGAGGATAACAGATAATGAACACCTGGAGAAACCAATCTCCTTGTCATGTTGGGAGAGGGATTTTCCTAAAGAGTAGGTCCCACACTTGAACCTTTTGATCTGGGGCATTAGACTACACACTCCCACAGGGTCATGTGGCAATAAGTTACTCACTAGCTCACTTGGTCGTAAGACCTGTGTTGATTCACAACCCTGTTCTCTCCCACACAGCATATAGTTATGACAGGACTGCTTTATCTACCGCCTCAGCACATAACAGGAAGTGCCCCGTCTAGGATCTTTAGAGATTTCCATTAACCTTGAAAATATGAAATGTTATTTTTTTAGTTGAATGTAGCTATAGACAGAGATATTGATATTAACACTTTTTAGGATCTAGGCAGGTAGTAAGTAACAGATTTTGTGTTATACACTTTATGAATTTTCTTTTTATAAAAAGTGTTCTTTATCTTGCTGCATAATTTGAAATAAAAATAAAAAAATAGTCAAAGATAATGGTGAAGTGTCCATGATCTATTAATCATGGTAGATAAATGGGTGAGTTTTAATAATTATGTATGAGAGGAGGAATAAACTATGGCTAACTTAGGACACATGGGATTTGTTGCCATTTTACTTAGTCACTCTTTCAACACATTCTGCGCTCTGTACGTTTCCTATGGTCTTTGACTTCCAAGCCAGTTCTTTGAAGAAAGTAGATGACTGGGTTCAGAAGACTTAAGAGACATCTGGGTTGTTGCAAGTCAAGATAGAAACCAAGTCTCGCACTCTAGCTCAGGTGTGGGGTTGTGGCTGCACCCATCACATCTCCCAAGAAACATATTTATAAAGAGCTTTCCACAAAACCAACCGAAGGAAAAATTACAGACCTGGCAGCAAGTTTACGAGGATATGCTTGGGGCAGAAAAATAATCCCTGGTATTCCTTCAGACATCGCACATAAATTGCTCACTTCACTCTGGCTAAAAGTTTTTTGTTAACCTCAAAAATAGAATGGAATGAAACACATAGCACTATTGAATACTGGAGATTGAAGACTAGAAACACATCTAGAAAAAACGTACTTTAAAATCAAAAGATTTTTAAAAAATTTATGCTAGTTTCATTTTTATGATAAATATGCACACAACCACATATAATGCAATATACTGATATCTATGTATCATTAATTTATGCATCTTAATTTTATTTTTATTTAATTTACAGTAATTAATTATATAATTAATTAAATTGATTTATACATGTTTTTATATATATGTAAACATGACTGACTTAGGAGAATTTTTTTAATTTTTTTTATTATACCACTGTGAGATATACAATTTTACAAAGATGTTTATGTTGGGTTTCAGTCATACAGTATTCCAGCACCCATCCCTCCATAAGTGTCCATTTCCTACCACTAATGTCCCCTGATTCCCCCTGCCAAGCCTTCATCTATGGCAGGCACTTTTCCTCTTCTCTCTTCTCTCTCTCTTCTTCTCTCTCTCTCTTCTCACACATTGTGGCTTCCAATACATATATTTAGAGGTTATCATCTATGTCCTTTTGGTTGCATTTTATGCTCAGTCTAGGCTGCTATTATCATTTCCAATAATTATTAGTATACTGTTCCTTTCTACGTCTTATCTACCCTCTGATTCCCACACATTTGTAGTAGATTCCACACATTGACAAGACCTCTGGATCCATGTTTTGTCTGGCCTTGGATATTGGTATTATGCTATATTTTCATATCCCACAAATAATGCAGTCATTCTTTATCTGTCCTTTTCCTCTGGCTAATTTTAATTTCACTCAGCATGATCATCTCCATGTCCATCCATTTATAGACAAATTTTATTACTATTTTATTCTTAACAGCTGTATAGTATTCCATTGTGTAGATGTAACAAAAGTTTCTTTATTCAGTTGTCTGTTCTCAGGCACTCAGGTGGTTTCCAGTTTCTGGGCTATTGTGAATAGTTCTGCTATTAACATAAAAGTGCTGATGGTGTTTCTGCTGTGTGTGTTTGGCCTCCCAGGGCATATTCCTAGGAGTGGTATGACTGGGTCAAATGGAAGATCAATTTCTAGTTTTTGAAGGACTGTCCAAATTGTTTTCCAAAAAGGCTGTACCAGTCAACATCCCACCAAAAATGGATGAGAATCTCTTTCTACCCACAATCACACCGTACTTGTTGAAGTTTCTGTTCATTTCTTCTCCCCATTTTTGATGGGGTTGGCTGTTTTCTTCTTGTAAATTTCTCCCCAGTGCCTAATATATCCTGGGTATTAACCCCTTATCAGATGGGTATTGGGTGAATATTCTTTCCAACTCTATAAACTATCTTTGTACCTTGATCACCATTTCTTTTGAGGTGAAGACACTTTTAAGATTCTTGTAGTCCCATATGCTTATCTTTGTTTCCAACTGCTTTGTTAGTGGCGTTTCTTCTTTGAAGATGACTTCAGCTTCAATGACATGAAGGGTTTTACCTACATTTTCTTCAATGTACTTTATAAATTGAGGTCTGATATTAAGATCTTTAATGCATTTCAATCTTATTTTTTGTGCATAGTGTTAGCCAGAGGTTCAAATTCATTTTTTACATGTAGCTGCCCAGTTTTCCAAGTATCACTTGTTGAAGAGACTTTCCTTGGTCCACTTCATAGTTTTTTGGTCTTTTATCAAAGATTAAATGATCATATATTTGAAGATGTGTATTTTGTTATATATTTGAAGATGTGGCATATCTTTTGTCATATCTTTGAAGATCATATATTTGAATATGTGGCATAAATACTGGTTGACTTCTACCGAGAATGTGGAAAGATAGGTCTATGGCTGAATCTCAACGAAACAATGTCATAAAAATGAACTAGTTCCAGATGCTCCATTCACTCTTAATGGAACAAACATATCTGAATGCAGCAGTTATGTGTACCTAGGTCAAAAACTCAACATGATGAATGACCTGAGTTGCACAGGAGGAAGTGAGTGGCATGGAATGCATTCAAGAGCATCGAAGAAATAGCTAAAAGGACAAAGAATCTCAGGCTCTTGGCACATCTCTTTGACTCCACCATTCTCCCTGCATTAAAATACACCTCAGAGACTTGGGCCCTACGAAAGCAAGATGAGAAGGCTACTCAGGTCTCTCAAAGAAGAAAAAAAAAAGAGCTATCCTTGGAATATCATGCTTCACTTAAGTGAGAGATGGAATCCTGTGTTACCGACCTCTGTTGATGATTGGGAGTCAGGGATGCTGTCTCATTTGCCATGGTGTCGAAAAAACAGATGGGCTGGACATATAATGCGACTTGGAGATAACCACTGGACTAGAGCTGTTACAGACTGGATCCTACAGGATGTCAAAAGATCATGTTGCAGCGATGTTAGACTCTTTGTATTCCTGTAGCAAGCAGAGTTTGAGACTCTTCATATTCCTGGAGCAAGCAGATGCCATTGGGCTACACTGGTATGCAAAAGGACAAATGAAAACATTACTGGCACCTGCACAAGTAAATCTATGAATAACAGGTATTTTGTCATAAAATTATTGTCTCTGTATATATTAACTTTGTGGCTATGCAGTTCATCAATTAATGCATGAGATGAGAGTCTACTAGTATCCCACCCACACGGCGGAGCCTGGCAAGCTACCCATGCCATATTTAATATGCCAAAAACCACTATCAATTATAGACCGCATTCCCATAGACCTGAAGGAATGGCTTGAGGCTCTTCATTTTCCTGCATCGAGCTGATGCCCTTGGGCACACTAGCATGTGACAGGACATATAGAGATGTTACTGGTGCCCGCTGAAGCAAATCGATGAGCAATGGGAAGACAAGTGATACAAGTGATATATTCAACTATTCATTTGTTTATTCTAATAAAGTGATGACTAGAATAATTCTCATCAATTTCAGATACATATTTTCTCTATGATTGAGGCAATACTGATTGATTTCTTTTGTTCTGCTTTTTTTTAAACTATTCTACATACATACCAAAAAATTTCATCATGAATACGTTAAATGTTCAAAAATAGAAAACTTTGAAAAGACTTAAGTTTGTTTTTAAAGACAAAAGTTGATGGGGCGGGAGCAATAGCACAGCATGGAGGACTTTTGCCTTGCACATGGACGAACCGGTTCGATCCCCGACATCCCATATGGTCCCAAGCACCACCAATAGTAATTCCTGAGTGAAGAGCCAGGAGTAGCCCCTAAGCATTGTCAGTGTGACACCCCTCCCCCAAAAAATAAGAGAATGCAGCTTCTCCAGAGGGAAAAACGTAGAGGAGACAAAAGTTGAGGCTTTCCCCCCTTTAGTGAAGTTCATGTTCTCCTTTGGACATTTCTCTCACTCTTCCCCTCATATTTCTCTACATTTCTTTCAATACATAATGTTTTTATTGTATAAAAATAAAAAACACAAAGGTTGAACTGAAGAATTCCTGTATGAGTTCCTCACAGCAAACTCAGTCAACTGCATTCCCTACACTACAAGTGCTAAGTAGTATTACCATAAATGTTACCATGGAGTCCTGTTTACTGAGAACAGCACTTAGCTAAGGTTTTGATTCTGTAAAATTATTAAGAACACTTGTTCCTTTATAATGGCCTTATTTCAAAGACCTGTTATGGTCTTATGCAGAGACCATAACAGGCCAGATTCTGAATAAGGGACTTAATATATATGTGTGTGTGTGTGTATATATATATATATATATATATATATATATATATATATATATATATATATATATATACTCTGACTTAGTGTTCAGAGTATTTATATTGAAGTGCCCTTGTACTTATTTATCACCTCTGGGAAAGAGAAAGAATTGAGTGTTGCAGAAAACAAGTGGAATACGGTTCCAGCTTTTCTCAGAAGAAAGTAATGCCCTTAATTTTGTCTAAAATTGGCTCAAATGCACTGACCAGTTTTTGGAATGGACCAGCCTGAAATAACCAGCTTGTAGATGGGCAACTGTCTCCTATTTACAGGAACTATTGGGTAACTCTGCTGACAGTGCTCACAGCAGTGCAGAAACAAGATCTTCATTAAAGAGAAAGTGGAGCAGTGTCTCAGAGGTGTTCTTCTCCCAATGAAGTGCAGTTTCCTGAGGTCTGAGCTCCACTCTGGGTAGATGTTGTCAAATTGACTGTCCCATTTCACTACAATGGAGAGATTATCTCTAAAAGTAATTACCTAATGATGCTGATAAGTGATCCCAGAAGATCCAGGTCCAAGAGAAATACTTTTCCTAATGTTTCTGAAGCAATGTGTGGTCACAGTGGTTGATAAAACCCACTTAAGTTGCGTTAGACCCCTTTGCTGTACCTTCCACTATAATGGGGCCTTATAATCACACAAAAAGATTAAGGCTTCATCTGAAATTTCACTTAATAAATATTTACTCTCCTGGAGAAAACAGAATAGAAAACAGAAAACCTATTCTGTTTTCTTTCTATAATGAAGTTAATACTTTATACACACAGATGCACGCGCACACACACACACAAACACACACAAACATACCTGTTTGACCACCAGCACCAAATACCAATAAAATTAATCACATTTTCATATTTTGGGTCAAGGGCCCTAGGTGAAAGTTTCTCTCTTTCAAATTCATATTTTTCACAGAGAAATTTTCCAATCATTTCAAGAAGGCCTCATTTATTTGTAACTATCCCATCTCAGGCTATCCTATTTCATGTTCTTATTGAATTTTTGGGGGTGGGGATTTTTCTTTTTTGTCATTATGTTCCAGCTCTCTTCTATTTCTGAATGCACTCATTAATAAAAAACAACCTTGCATTATTCCCTAAAACAAACAAAGAAGACTATATATGAAGAGTCATACTCAAATATTTTCACTAACTTGCCCAGAGGTTTTCTTCAGTATGAGACAATTCTGGGATTCAAGCCTGGTCTTTGCGGCTCTATAGCTTATCAATTTCAGCGTGAAAAACACCAGCTTCACTGAGGAAGTCATAATTATAAAACATTACATTTTTAAGCTTTCCTTCCTCTCCTGTTTTATGAAAACTTACAAAATAACAAAAAAAATTGGCCAAAGGAACTATCAAAAATCTTTCAATAGAAGAAAATTTGTGAAAAGTGTACCTCACTCACTATAGGGTTGTTAAGTTCTCGTGATGAACATTTTTGGTAATTCCTTTAGCAACTGGTTTAACAAGCAATATAAAGCAAATTATTGTTTATCTGCTATAGGGAAAGGCTTAAGAAGTGGTTGGAGAAATGGGGACAGTGGTGCCCACAAAGGAACTCAGGTGGTGAAATTTGTGCTGAAGTATCAAAGCCCATAAATACTATATTATGGATAACTTTGTAACCATGATGCTAAAATAAAGTAAAAATGAAAATAAAAAAATCTCTTTGAATTTGGAAAATAAATAATCAAAGAGCACACCTTAGAGTTCATAAATAAATTCTTAATTTAACAGTTTTATCTGAGCATTTTTTTATTTTTGTTCTGTTTTTTATGCATCTTCTATGATACTGAAATTATAGTCTTACTAGCATTAATTAATAGAAGAACAAATATTTTTTGAGTTTTATTTTATGACATGAAAATTGATTAAAATGTATAATGGAAAAAGTATACAGTAAAATATAAAACTCAACTTTAAAAAGTATAACCAAGTCAGCTTTAGGGTTGGTAGAAATATAAATGCTTCAGAGGAGGTTTTTTGAAAACATCCAGTTCATTCTGGGTCGTGCCAATGTGTGGGTCATCCAACTCTAAATAATCAATGTGAGGTAATAATCAGTTCTTTTCAGGCAGGCTTGAACAGGATTTAAAAATGGACTCGGTGGGAGGGGGAATGTGTTATTTAGCAAAGCATCATTAGAGCAAGAGGGAAAAAAAATGAACCATTATTGTCTTTAGCTTTTTTTTTCTTGTGCTCCCTAATTTGGACCCAGGGTTTCCCCCATTAATTGTATATATAGGATAAAGGACTCCATAGCAGCAGGAACATAAAGTTCTTAAGATCTGCAGCCATATGACACATTATTGTAGTAGCAAATGGTGAAGTACTTACCATTTACATATTACTTTATTTGCACTGTGCCTATTCTGATTGCATACTCACACATGCATTACATCCCTAATGATCACTTTGTGCTTCTCTGTTTGTTAAGCTTGCATGTATTTTCAGCGTTTAAAATCTGTAATATTAAGCAAAATTAATTCTTATAAAAGGCTGCAGCTGCCTACCCTGTGGATTGGTGCTTTATTTATTCATAGAGCCTTTGCCTCTCCTGCTAAGAACCTCACCCAAATGTCCCAAATAGCTCTGGTGATTTGGGGTTAGACACTGTGTTGAATCAAAGACTCTAGACAGTCATCTTCTTGCGGATGAATTGACTAAGGCACTAAGGTGCTATTTTTTAATCTACTTAGAGATTTAGAGCAGTTTCTCCTTTGTCTTATGTTTCTGGTACTGCTTTTAAAATCTTTAAAAACAGATTGAACTGCTAGAACTATAATTGACCAACTGCCACTACTGTGCTTTATTTTTATTTATTTATTTATTTATTTATATTTTTGGCTTCTTGGGTCACACCCAGAGATGATCAGGGGTTACTCCTGGCTCTGCATTCAGGAATTACTCCTGGTGCAGCTCAGGGGACCATATGGGATGCCAGGGAGATACTACGTACAAAGAAAATGCCCTACCTGCTGGACTATCAGTACGGCCTCACTAAGTGCTTTAAAACACCCTTTTCATTTAATGAAGGATATTTATGAATCTTCTAATTCCTATATATTAAGCAATAATGATTATGATTCAGCACAATCGATCATATCCACATGGTAACCAAGCTCATTGAAGTTTGTAGGGAGTACAAGATGCCGCTCTGTCTCACGTTCATTGATTTAAAGAAAGCCTTTGATTCTGTGGAGACTGAAGCAGTCATTGAAGCCCTAGCCAAACAGGGCGTTCAAACCCAATACATCAAGATCCTTCATGAGCTGTATTATTGATTCACCACCAGGATCTCAACATTCTACAAAGAAGTGATCATCGATGTCAAAAGAGGGATTCGGCAGTGCAACACCATTTCAACAAAACTCTTCAGCGCCACCCTCAAGAACATCATGCGACAATTAGAATGGGAAGGAATGAGAGTGAAGATAGAGGGTCGGCAACTACACCACCTCCGCTTCGCTGATGATATTGTTCTAATAACACCAACATTAGCCAAGCGGCACAAATGCTGGCTGACTTTGATCGAGAATGTGGAAAGATAGGTCTACAGCTGAATCTCAACAAAACTTTGTTCATAAAAAATGGACTAGTTCCAGAGGCCCCATTCACTCTCAATGGAACAAGCACCTCTGAATGCAGCAGTTATATGTACCTAGGTCTAGAAGTCATCATGATGAAGGACCTAAAATCTGAGCTGTGCAGGAGAAGAGAGCATCATGGAATGCCTTCAAAAGCATCGAAGAAATAGCTAAAAGGACAAAGAACCTCTGTCTCCTGGCACATGTTTGACCCCACCATTCTCCCTGCATTAACATACGCCTCAGAGACCTGGGCCCTACGAAAGCAGGATGAGAATGGTATTCGGGTCTCCCAAAGAGGAATCGAAAGAGCTGTGCTTGGAATATCACACCTCACTCAAGTGAAAGAAGGAATCTGGAGATCTGACCTCCATCGCTTTTCCAGAGTCAGGGAAGCTGTCTCGTTTGCCAAGGCATCGGAAATCAGATGGGCTGGACATGTAATGCAATTTGGAGACCGCTGGACTAGAGCCATTGCTGACTGGATCTCACGGGATGTCAGAAGATCACGTGGCCGCCCACCTACAAGATGGTCAGACTTCTTCGTCAAGACCCTGAAGGAACGGTTTGAGGTTCTTTGTACTCCTGAAGCAACCAGATGCCATTGGGCTACACTGCCAAGTGATAGGGTCAAATGGAAATGTTACTGGCACTCCCTTGAGCAAATCGATGAATAACGGAATGTCAAGTGATCAAGTGATCAATGATTATGAGGATGCCCTAACAATAGTGCATTAAGAAGCACCTAAGGGCATTTGCTTCCACCTATTGCAGCCAACACAAAATATCCTGAAGGACACATGTGTGCAGGAAACACACAAACATGGAGACCTTGTATGTGATGGTCAGCTGAAGCTTTCACTGTCTCCTACAGGTAGTGATTGACCTAAAAAGAACTTGCTAGGATTTTTGCCCTAATCACTCCCCAGGTGATATTCTAATTGTGTCCTTAGTTACTTAGCTTCTGAAAGTGAGGTGACAGAGGGTGAAACGGAAACTGCCTACACTCTAGCTGTTGTTAGAATAGTCTTCTGTCACAGACTTGGGCATCGGCCATTGGGTGGAACTGACTCTTTCCCTCATAATATCTGAAAGGGATATACATGGCGTTTTTTGTATTGAAAGAGGAGCACCAACTTTAAAGTTCCTACTACGAAAACATCTCATAGGGAAAAAAAAAATTTTTTAAAGGTGCTAAAACACTGCTTCGTGAGGACGAAACTGGGAAAGAAATCCCCGGAAAACTCATTTTGCAGATATATTGCTGCACTTGTATTTCGGCTGTATATTTTTTTATAAGTGAAGGTTAGGATATCAAATACAACAAATATTTGATATGCCAAAATTTAATATGCCAAAAACCAGTAACAATTATATACCTCATTCCCATGACCTGAAGGAATGGTTTGAAGTTCTTTGTGTTCCTGGAGTGAGTAGAAGGCCTTGGGCTACACTTGCTTGCGACAGGACATATGGAGATGTTGCTGGTGCCTCCTCCAGCAAATTGATGAACTTGCTGTGATAGGAAGACAAGTGATACAAGTGATACAAGTGAAGTAAAGGTTGAGGGTGATGTCTTCCTACTCTTTTCCACTCCAGAATGCTTCAATATACATAGTTGGGAGTAGCTAACCTGGAATAAAAATGTTGCCCCAGCCCTAACTAAATATAAATACTTCCAAATTCTCAACATTGACCTAACAAGTTCTCTCTTATCACTCTTCTCTTTCATCTGGAAATAAAAAGTATCACTCATTTTGATTTGAGTTTGTTAGGTATCATTCCCACCCAAATATATCTCACAAAAAATGTCACAAGAGGATACAATGTAGGCATGCAATATCTTGAGTTATCTGGGTTGTGTACCACAAGTTTGTTTTATTGTGCCAACCGCTACAAATGATCAGTGGGGATTTAGAACTGTGGCCACTCAGACCCACACACTGCTATTCTTTATGGCATCAAGTCAGATGGAATAAATCCCTCTCTAACAGATTTAATCTCTGTGGAGACCCAAGTTAAGATCATTTAAAGTGATATCATCAATCTTCATTTACCATTTAAGAAAATGAGTGGGAAAAAGTGAAAAGTGTCAGTGTGCTAAATGTCATAAATTTACTAGCAATCTTAAGTCTACATAAATGTAAAATTAAGTATGGCACTTTTATTTCTAATCTTAATTTGAAATGAGTACTCTGAATTTAAATATATCAACTCAACTGGTATGCACCCTTCTGGTAGATACAGCTGTGTTATTTTTTAATTTTTGTTCATGTGTTTGTTTGGAGTCTACAAACTGTGGAGTACTCAGGGCTTTCTCCTGACTCTGTGTACTCTTGACATTACTTGGGACACCATATGAGGTTTGCAGTTCAAACAGCAAGCAAGGCAAACAACACAACCACTATACCTATTATTTCTTTAGTACCAATTGTAATTTTAACCCTCTGTTGATTCAGTGATTTAATTAAGACATGGACAAAGACCAAATTAAAAATAACTTTTAACAGTTCAGTGAGAACTACTTTTGATTATACCAAATGAGAGATAATTAATGATAATAAGAATACTTTGAATTGTATTGGTTTTCCCATCCAGTTGAAAAACTTAAAACTCTTTCCAACGCTGTTACTCCATTTTTTTAAATGAAAAATAAGTTCTATGTTCTATTCATGAATTCATGCTATTTTCTTAAATGAAATGTGTTTGGATATATGGCATCCACAAAGAAATTGAGATAGCAGTTAATTGTCGCTGGATATGAAGGCCATCAATGTACTTTTATACATATTTTTCTACCACAAAATGTGCTAAGTTAAGGAGAAAAATAGTGTCTGTAATCTAGCCCATATTCCATTTGCTAATTTGGTCATCCAAAGGAAGGGGTTTTCTTTTTAATTTACACAAAAATGTAAGAGCCAACAGAAGTCGGCTACTAATATGCTAGGAAAAGAGTTGAAGCTCTAATGATCTTATTATATTTAATGTATGCCAAGTCGAGGAAAAACATTTATTCAGTTATGTAATCTAAAGGTAAAGGAACAAAAATTCAGAGAAGAGAAACTACTAAGACTTAACCATAGCTAATAGGTGAATATGCTAAATTCAAATCCTGTTCTATGAAAATAAGAGTTCTCTGTTTGAGTGGTTGGGTTCTGAGACCTGACTGCACCTCAGAAATAATTTCCTAGAGAATGTGCTATATTTTAGGTAAGATAAGAGGATAAGGGGCCTGAGCGACAGCCCAGGGGCTGGGTAGGGCGTTTGCCTTGCATGCGGCCGGCCTGTGCCGGCCAGGGTTCAATCGCTGGCATCCCATATGTTCTCCTGAGCACTGCCAGGAGTAATTCCTGAGTGCAGAGCTAAGAGAAACCCCTGAGCATTGCGAGGTGTGACCCAAAAGAGAAAAAAAAAAGAGGATAAGCTGGAGTGAGGTGCCTAGATTCTCTATGACTGACAAGTGACACTTGTATCACTTATCTTCCCGCTGTTCATCGATTTGATCTAGCGGGCACCAGTAACATCTCCATAAGTCCTGTTGCAAATGGGTGTACCCCAGGGGCATCTGCTTGCTCCAGGAAAAGGAAAAGCCTCAAACCATTCCTTCAGGTCATGAGAATGAGGTCCACAATTGTTACTATTTTTTTTTTGGCATATCAAATAAAACACGGGTAGCTTGCCAGGCTCTGCCGTGTAGGTGGGATACTCTCAGTAGAAGGCTCTCATCTCGAGCATTCACAGTTATCCTATTTTTATCCTTGTGTTGCTTATGATGTCCCAGATCATATCACAACCTCTATACATTAGCAAGAACAAGAATTCCCAAAACCCTGCTTTCAGAACAAATATATCTATTCCTCAAGGAGAGACTCAGTCTGTGGAAGGAAAAATAAACAGGATCAAATGCAGAGGTTGGGTGGTGGATGGAAGGGCCACTACTGAAAGCTCATGAGACCCAAGGGAATCTGAGTATCAAGTCTCCAAAAGATAAGAGATAAAAACTCTTAACTTAATCCCTGTCTCTCATTTCTTTTCTGTATCTATCCCTTCACACATTTTTTTTTCTCAGACTCTAATCCTTAATAAGTCTGGGTACACATATTCTGATACTTGAAGGTCTAATTTAACTTGGCAGCTTCATTGACATCCATATTTGAAATTTAGCTCTATCTCCTGATTCAAATTCCTTACCTTGGGAATCCCACTCACTTTATTTTCTCTTTTTGTTATCACAATAAATGCTGGATTTAGAGGTGACTACAAGAGTATGCCACCCGCACGGCAGAGCCTGGCAAGCTACCCGTGTTGTATTTTATATGCCAAATACCAGTAACAATTATATGCCTCATTCCCTGGCTTGATGGAATGGTTTGAGGCTCTTTATGTTCCTGCAGCAAGCAGATGCCTTGGGCTCTACTAGCATGAGACAGGACATATGGAGATGTTACTGGGGCCCGCTCGAGCAAATCGATGATGAACGGGAAGACAGTGAAGACAGTGATGTTCCTGCAGCAAACAGATGCCCTTGGGCTCTACTAGCATGAGACAGGACATATGGAGATTTTACCAGTGCCCGCTCGAGCAAATCGATGATGAACATGAAGACAGTGATACAGTGATACAGTGATCCCAGTAAATATATTTGGGGCATATAATTTTATATTTAGTTGGATTTGAGTTCTACAAAGATGTTGTTGGAATAAAGAGGTAGGCATGGTGAAAATGACATGTCTGACATTCCAGCATGCCGGGAATATGGAGATCATAGTGGACATCACTTGGCACTTTCCTAAAATTCATTTAATGAACTTCCAAATTCTCTAGCTTGTGTTTACAGGTCCAATTTATGGGAAAGACTGCAGTAGCAGTATGCATATTCCACAATAAAGTTTCACCACTTAAGATGAGAAATTTAGATAAAAATAAAGGGGAGAAATGACACATTTTGAGTTTGAGAGAACCAGCTGTCTATATATGTGATATACATGCTAATAGCACCTGCTTGAATTTTACTTTTGTAAGATCAGGGACCAATAGTATTTTCTGTCACCTGCACATCTGATCTGATAATAAACTAATTGCTAATATTCACCTGATTAGCGTTTCCTTACTAGTTACTTCCCTCGGTGGTGGATGTCGATACTTTAAATTAAGTAGCTCATTTGGATCATAGTCCTTGCATAATTTGTTTGAATCATCAATCTGTTTTCACATGGCCTTTGATGTGGAGAGCACACTTCATCTTTAAGATGAGTCTATATTGGTTGAATTTTTTGCGCTCCATTTGGTTATTTCCATTTCACCTTTTTCATGTAACATGCATTGAGCATTTACATAATGCAGGTCCTATCATCAGTTCTTCACTATGTGTTTGATCTTTAAATCTATACTGTATAGTGGATCATATCATTATTTTACAAGGAGAAAAATGAAAATTTGGAAGAATAAGTCATAATATTTTACAGACAGAGAAATAAAAATTTTGAAGGATGCCATAATACTGAGGATAACCCAGATTAGGAGGGCTAGTGAGGATTAGGAACCTTAGTATACTTGCTAGCTGGAAACACTAGATGAAGAACAACCTGCTTATTTATCTTGGTTTCACAAACATATGGCATATTTCTGAGTTCACTCCACATGTAAATTTAATTTCTTCTGCTCCAAAATTATTTGGCGCAAAAATCACATTTTCAAATACCTGCCTGATGGTCTTTATTATCCTTTCATTACTATCAAAGAAAAAACAGTTCTGTGATGTTATATGTGAATGATATGTGTGTTTCTTCTCAGCTTCAATCTATTTTTCAAGAAAGAGAGTCTTAAAAATGTTTCTCTGAGACTTGGATAGTCAATAATTAGAATTTTCCAAAGTCTAAGTTTCATTTGGAGGCTACCAGAACTTTGACAAGGAAATATGATTTCATGGCTCACTGATATCTTTGGATGATATCAAATGCACTAAGGCATGCATTTAATAGTGATTTTGATGTTCATAATGATTATTATGGTTTTATGTTGTCAATAATAATAGTAATGGTAACAGAATTATTATTTTTAGTTCATCCTGAAAAGAGTCTCTGAATTTGTGATTCCATTTAAATGGAACTCTCTGGACGTCAAAGTTTGGCTTTTGTTTTCCATTAAAAATTGATGGTGTCAGACCCTGGCCGAGTCCAAATAGCTCAGAGGGTTAGCGGACACTTGCCATGGGGTGGGGAACCACGCTGGCTAACTTGGAGTAGGTCCTTACCAGGATCTTTCACATTTATACACTGTAATGATCATTGTAGTTGCAACAAACTGGGGAGGTTGATATGGAATTATAATGTCACGCTACAACTCACTATAGAATATGCACATAGAGACTTACATCATAAAACGTTAACATCTGTAGGGCAAGCCACAAAGTGTAAGAGAGAGAGAAACACAGAGATAAAGATAGAGATAGAGATAGAGATAGAGATAGAGAGAGATAGAGATAGAGAGAGATAGAGAGAGAGATAAAGAAAAGAAAAAAGATGCCTGCTTTAGGGGCAGGTAAGGGTAGGGTGGGAGGGAGTGTGAAGATATTTGTGGTGGGAATGGGGCACTGGTAGAGGGCTGGGTGCTGGAACACTGTATGACAGAGACCCTATCATGAACATCCTTGTAATTGTATATCTCATGGTGGTATAATAAGGGCGTCTTGTCGGGAGCGAGTGTGACAGAATCCTCATTTTTTTAAGACTGGCGTCGTGGGGCCGGGAGCGATAGCCCAGCGGGTAGGGTGTTTGCCTTCCACGCGGCCGGCACCGGCGGCCTGTGCCGGCCTGGGTTCGATCCCGGCATCCCATATGGTCCCCCGAGCACCGACAGGGAGTAATTCCTGAGTGCAGAGCCAGGAGAAACCCCTGAGCATCGCCGGGTGTGACCAAAGGAAAAAAAAAAAAAGGAGACTGGCGTCATGACCTCAGATCACCACTTTTTTTTTTTTTTTTGGGTCACAATGCTCAGGGGTTACTCCTGGCAGTGTTTGGGAGGACCATATGGGATGCTGGGGATCGAACCCCTGGTCGGCCGCAAAGCAAGGCAAACACCCTACCTGCTGTGCTATTGCTCCGGCCGCAGATCACCACTTTCAAGATCTGTCTTTGAATGAGACACTTGCTCTCCCTGTGCCCAGCTGCTCATGAGGTGCCCGGGAGGCATGGCAGGTTCTAGCCATGGCCTGCCACCCCAGCAGAGCCTCACAACAAGCTAGATCACCCTTCCCTACTCCTCGGGGCCTGCCATTTTCCACATCCGGACTTCCCTCTCATCACAACTCCACCCAGCAGACCAGAGGGCGCTAGCGGCCCTGCGGTTCATCAATAAATGCTTTATTTAGAGGTGACTACAACAGTATGCCACCCGCATGGCAAGCCTGGCAAGCTTCTCGTGTAGTATTTGATATGCCAAATACCAGTAACATTTATATTAGGTCATTCCCGTGACCTAATATAATTGTTTGAGGCTCTTTATGTTCCTGGAGCAAGCAGATGCCTTTGGGTTCTACTAGCATGAGACAGGACATATGGAGATATTACTGCTGCCCGCTCTAGCAAATAGATGATTAATGGGAAGATAGTGATAGTGATACTGATGGTGGTATAATAACAATTAAAAAAAGTAATAAAAACATTGATGGTGAGAAATGTATACTGGTGAAGGACAGGTGTTAGACTATATGATTTGATTGAAATTCAATCAGGAACTCCTTTGTAACTGTATTTCACTCTGATTCAATTAAAAATCTCTAAAAAGTCAATCATTTTTAACCTTCTAAATTTAAGATGTTAATAATATACATTGTATCCATACTAACTCAAAATCAAACATAAACTAAAAGCAAATTTATTTATATCTGCTGACCTTACTCATCTTAACCAGGTAATATGGAAACAAGCTTGATTAGAAGATAAAAACAAAGAAAGGCTCTGAACACAAAATAATGGCCTATTCCTTCTTAACCATTTCAAGTTAATTTCTGCGACTGAGACAAAACCATCAAGACTATAAATATCTTTATAGTTCACCACAAACATACAAATTATATGCACACACACATTCACACATTGATTCAGCTAATTATTATTGTTACTTAAATTTTTTTGTAGCTTAACATGACAGCTATTTTATTGTAGCTGACTTTATTGAACCAAGAATTCAATCAAGGTTTCACTGATTAATTTTTTTAATCTATTTAACATTTAAGCATGTCACTTCTGGTAAACAACTGGATGAAAGAAGAATCACAATGGCATGACAGACCTGTCTGGAACCTTCCTAAGGAAAGAAAAAGGCTGAACTCTGTGGAAGGACCAACAAAATCCTACATGTGGCCTTTCCAGCATGGTGGTATTACAGTACTCAGACATTCTGTGTATCAAAAGGAGGTATGATTGCATAACCCAGACTAGGGGGATAGGAGGGGGTTTACACAAAACTCTGGAGCCAATATCCTAAGGAACCATATGACACTGCTCAACTGAGAAATGTCAGATGAAAAATAGCCTGTCTATGTATCCAGCTTTCAAATACTTAAGACATATTTATGAGTTCATTCCACACATAGACTTAAATTTCTTCTGCACCAAAATTATTTGGAGGCAAAAATCACATTTCAAGTATTTGTCTGATCATCCCTTTTATTATATTACTTTAAAAGAAAAAAAGTACTATGGTATATGAGTGATCTGTGTGTTTCTTTTCAGCTTAAATTCAATTTTCCAAAGAAAGTCTTCAAAAGTCAAAAGAAAATTTTGTTTAACTTATGTATCCACACATGAAAGTCACATAACTGTCACACCAAGAAATGAAAGTTCACATTTTTTTTCTTCAACTTCTTGCCTTTAGAAATGGCTTCTCTCTACCTATTGCAGTTTTCTTAGCCACAATAAAATGAACATTCACAATGAAATATTCAACTTGGAACTGACTCTGCTACCTTTGAACTGGTTTGAGATTACAGAAAAGATGTACTAACTTAATATTAATGTCTTAACCCTCAGAATGATAATTCTGAGAATGGTAACCCATCCTTCATTTTTAACATTTTCAAAAGAAAATAAACTGAAAAAAAGTCCAAAGTTTTTAATGACTAAGCATATGGAAATGTATTATTGAGTTTGTCATGTGTACATGTATCTATTGTATAAATATCATATGTTACTATATTAGCATTGAATTTGCAAACAAATAATTGGAATCTGGGGTGTTTTCTTCTTACCAGCTGAACAAGCCCTAACTTTGTGGAAAATTAAAATGGTAACAAACCAGTCCTTTACATTTGCTTTCAATTCATTGATGTGACTTTTTCACTGCCCTTTCGCAGTGTTCTTTCCTCTAATTCAATTTTGTGGAGCAACATACAATATCAAAAAGTCAAAGAAACATGCAACTTCAGTTGATGATTCAATGAGATATCTCACATCTTTTTTTTAAGTATTTTATTATACCACGGTGAGATATACAAATAAAAAGATATAAAATTAAAAAGTTCATATTTGGGTTTTGGTCATACAGTGTTCCAGCACCCATCCCTCCACCAGTGCCCATCTCCCACCACCAACGCTCCCGGTTCCCTCCCCCTTCCCCAGCCCCCTCCATGGCAGGTTCTTTATTTCTTTCCCTTTATCTCTCTTTCTCTTTTCCTTCCCTTCCAGACTATGGATTACAGAACATACATTAAGAGGTTGGCATGTGTATCCTTTTGCCTCTATTTAATGCTCAGTTCTAGGTTGGCATTAGTACCCTCAACAATTGTTAGCACACTGTTCCATTTTCTGTCTTACCTAATCTCTGACTCCCACACGTTTGTGATAATTTCCACATTTGACAGGACCTCCTGATGTATGTTTCACTTGACCTTGGATATTGGTATCATAATATGTACCTATATATTTATGTTATGCAGATAAATGCAGTCATTCTGTAACTGTCTCTCTCCTTCTGGCTAATTTCGCTCAACATAATCTTCTCCATGTCCATCCATTTATAGGCAAATTTTATAACTTCATTTTTTCCTAACAGCTGCATAGCATTCCATTGTGTAGATGTACCAAAGCTTCTTTATCCAGTCATCGATTTTCGGGCACTCTGGTTGCTTCCAGATTCTGGCTATCGTGAATACTGCTGCTATGAACATAAAAGTAGGGATGGTGTTTCTGCTGCGTATTTTTTGGTTTCCCAGAGTAGAACTTTACAAGAAGAAAACAGATATCTCACATCTTAACCCATTGCTCCCTCCCTTCTTTGCACACACATCACAAAGATGGAGTACAGTCTTCCCAGGATTGTAGATTCATATAGGAGAAGTAGCACAGAGTTTAGAATTGTAAATAATTATACTTCCCCACATCCTATGAAAATTGACTGATTATGTGGAAATGGTTCCCTACCTTTTTTTCTTCTGCAAACTGATATTCATCCAAATAGTTAAAAAACGACACTGGTTAGCGTTCTAATGGGAAAGAAACTAATTTAGCTGATCCCAGTTCATCAATTTTATCTTATTACGGACTTGTACATAAGGGAGTCAGACAAATTTAATGCAATGTTAAGATCTTCTTTGAAAAAAAGACGAATCCAAAGTGAAATTCTGGTCCCATCAATTATTATTTACATTGCTTTTCGGAGTCACTCATTTCCTAAGATTTGCTATTCTCATCTAAACAAATGATGATGGTATTATCCTTCACAGATATTTGTTGCAGGATAAGTGAGATGTATCACATACATGGTGGCTGTTACTATGAAATCACCCTACTAATCATGGTTAATGCAATAACGTCACTGTTTTTGCTCACAGTATTTCTTAATAAGAATGACTATGCACAATGACTACAGCTCTTCCTATAGCTCAGACACACAGAGAAGTCTCATATTTCATTTCTCTTCATTGGAACGTTATCCTGTTTTGTTTGTATCACACAATTTCCCCAGGGATGTTCTGAAGGTCAGGGCCTTCCTTGTAAAATTTTGTTCTCAGTGAATCAGACTGAGGGCAGAAAATTGTGATTGCATTAAAAGGGCTCCTGGCTCAGCAAAACCAAATCTGATCATCAGCTAACTTGGGAAGTTTGTCTCAGCAAAGCATAGCCTGGGTGGTCTCTGCCAAGAGAGAACTTATCTTGCTTTTTTTAATCAACCACTTCTTCATAATTGATAAGATTGTAGGACATTTCTATCATCCACGGCTTTAATTTAAAGAAAGATATTATTAAGTAAAAGCAGTGATGCTTGAAATAAATGACTATTGATTCCAACTTTCATATGGGAGTAAACTGAATTTCTTCTGAACAGAGTTTTGACTGATAATATGAGAAGAACATTTAAAATTTCCATTCTAGTTCATATATAGCATGGTGTCATAATAACTTAAAGTTACTAGACATTGAAAACATGAGCACAAGCCAACAAAAATATTCTTTATAATATTTCTGCACAAAGAGAAAATTGGCAGTATGTGACCAAGTATGTGACCCTTGTTGGAACCATATCTTCTTTTCATTCTACATAATATTAACCAATTTATGTGATGTAGAATATAAAAGGGGGTGGGAGAGTTTGTTTAATTGTTGTTAGAAAAAGAATTTGACAGATATGAGAACTAGATTTAAGTGTACACCGACAACAAATCTATTTTTTATTATACTCCCTCATTAACAACTTATGCCAAACTTAGCAGATTAAAACAAAGTTCTTTTATAGCTGACTATAAGAAAATGGGTACATAGTGCAATCAGTTTCTATGCTCAGGGTTCTTGCAAATCTGGGCTGGAGAGACACTTTGATGAGTAGAAAACTTATATGAGATTGACCCTGGTTTGCTCCCTGGCACTCCATATGGTCCCCCTGAGCCCACCAATAATGACCTCTGAGCTCAGAACAGGAGGACCTGTCTTGGAGCCCTGAGGACATCCATGAGTGGTTCCCCCCCCCCAATTTGCCAAACTGAGTTAAAGAAGTTAGACTTATTTTGTTTTTGTTTTTTTCATGTTTATTTGTTTATTGGTGTTTTTTTTAATTTTTTTTATTTTTACAGTTACAAAGATATACAATTAAAAAAGTTCATATTTGGGTTTTGGTCATACAGTGTTCCAGCACCCACCCCGCCACCAGTGCCCATTTCCCACCACCAATGTTCCCTCCCCCCCCCCAGCCCCTCCTCCATGGCAGGTTCTTTATTTCTTTCCCTTTCTCTCTCTTTCTCTTTTCCTTCCCCTCCAGACTATGGATTACAGAACATACATTAAAGGGTTGTCATGTGTATCCTTTTGCCTCTATTTAATGCTCAGTTCTAGGTTGGCATTAGTACCCTTGACAATTGTCGAAAGAAGTTAGACTTATTTTGATCTCAAGGCACTTCCATGTTTCAGAAGGTTTTGATAGAATTCTTTGCAGTTATAGGACTGGAATCCTTGTTTCCATGCTGACTGCCACATAGGAGTCATTCTAGCTCCTAAAGAATACTTAGAGAATTTCTTGTCTCACCAGTGAGATCCCAGTTTTCACTCACCTCCATTTGATGCCGAGCCACATAGGTTATGAGCAGCCACTTAACTACGTTTTCCCCAGAATGGTGATGTCTTCCTCAGGGTTATGTTTGTTCATCTTGATGCTTCTCAGGATTCCAAACTCTTAAGAGAATTTCTCATCGGTTACAGCAGTCTCACATTTCTTATTTTGTTTTGCTTGGGGGCCACACCTGGTAATGCTCAGAGATTACTTCTTACTTTGACTCACAAATTATTCCTACCAGTGCTCAGAAGACCCTATTGGGTGCCAGAGATAAAAAATTGGGTCAGCCACATTCAAGGCAAATGCCCTACCCACAATATGATTGCTCAGACCCCAGCACTCTCACAATGCTGATCTCTCACACTTTTCCGTCTAAGACTACTGAACTCAGACTTAAGGGATTCAGGTGATTTTGTCAGCTCAACAAGATCATCCATCTCACACTAGAAAGTCCAATTAATTGAGTTGCCTTATATCCATTGAATTCCTTTGCATCTGTATCCATGCTAACATTTTATCATCTGTGAGATAATGAGTGTGTACAAGGTGTCACAGATGCTAGCAGATGCTTCAGGGATACTTAGGAAAGAGGTAAATATTGACAATATAAATCTGTGATCTGTACCCTAGAATTTAATGAATAAAAATTCCTATGGATTTTGCTTGTGAGCCATTACTATACTCAGTCTTCAAAAGTGATTCTTTGCTTTGAGAATGGCTGAAAGCTTTGTACATTAGATACAAATCAGAGTAGGGTCTTTCTGGCCTCTTTCTCTTTCACTGTTCCTCTACTCTTCCCTTGAACAGTCAACTCCTCAGCTCACCTTCTAGAACATCCTCTTGTATCTTTGCCTAAATCAAAGATTTTTTGTTTTAATGACTAAATTGTCAGTACTTTTAAAGGCAAGAAATGTTAATTTTCTCTTTAATTTTTTGAGAATCGAACATAATGTCAGGGGAGAGTAGGTGTATGACAAATGTATTTTTAAATTTAAATCCCTTGCAATATTCTGCCATTATTTTTAACTATGCAAGCAATGTGTACATTATAGAAAATTATAGAAATGTGAAAATAAGAAAAATTTATAATACCATATTTGCTATCATATTGTAACACATTTAAAAAGTATATGATATAAGTAAAATGTTAGAGAAAATTATAATGTATCAAATGTGAACCTTGTCTTAATTTTTTTTTGTGCATTTTGGGTCACATTTGTCAATGCTCAGAGTTCATTCCTGGCTCTTCGCTCAGGAATTACTCCTGGCAGTGGCTGGGGACCATATGGGATTGCAGAGATCGAACCGGGTCCGCCGCGTGCAAGGCAAATACCCTACCTGTTGTGCTACCTCTCCAGCCTCTCGATGTTATTATAGGTACAAAAGATTAAAAGTGCATTTCAATTGCATTGCAATAGATTTACAAGTACATTTTCTATTACTTCCAATTTTATTGTAAACTATCCTGAATTTTTTTATATAAAGTTTTTGTATGTTGTGAAAAAAATCTGTAGTCTTTAATATCATTCTGGAATTACTAGTTTAAAATAACTGCCAATTACTTTATTTAAGAATGTTTATAAAAATATATTTTGATGCTTTTTGACTACAACCTGTAGTATGTAGGGCTTAACTCCTGGCTCTAAAATGGCTCTTCAGTGATCACTCCTGGAAGGCTCAGGGGTCCATAGTTGTGCCTTGGATAGAACAATGTTGGGCCTTTACAAGGCAAGTTCAGCTGTACTAAAACCCTAGCTCTGTACTACAACTCTAGCCCAATTTTTACAAATGTTTTACACAATGTTTGAAGCAACTTCTATTTCCTCTCCTTCGATAGGGAATTTCAAACTTCCTTCTATAAGACAGTTGTTTTAGAAGCATTTCTTTGAGTTCAGTGCTACTCTGTCTGTGCCATCCAAAGTTGTCTGGGTGAGAAAATAAGCTGGGGTGCACTTGCAAAAACTATTTACTTACGCTATCTTGATTCAGGACCGCTCTGGTCCTGAGGGCCCATATCCTCACTAAGCTATTTACCAATCTGCCTGTGCAGTTGTCCTAATCAGCTCAAAGTGTCGTGGTAGGGGCAGAGGGATCCTGACCCAGATTTCCAAGGTTAATGGTCCCATTTTAAATACTGAGATTTCCTGTTAAAGTTAATGTTACTTTCTGAAAGAAGCATAATCATCCAATGAAATGTTTGCCTTGGTGGAGAGGGAGGGAAGTAAAGATGGTGAAGAGCTTTCTGTAATATAATAATTGTAGTATTTGTTTAATCATCACTGACATGTCCAGCTTCTTTTATTGCAGTACACTTGAGAGTTTTGATGACACCAAATAAGTCCTCATAATTTTTTACTAGTTTTTCTTACCCAGTTGTCTAACTTCTTTTGGTCTGAATAATTTTGCCCTATCTTTTAAGATTCTTAATACTGGTCTATTATAAGGGACATTTTAAAACTTTTCTTGCATTTCCACATAGGTTATGAGCAGCCACTTAAATATGTTTTTCCTCAACTACATTTTCAAGAATTCTAACACAAAAAACTGGAAATATAAAGATAGTGAAAGAATTGCTGAAATATAATTTTTATTATGCAAATGCACATCCTAAACAGATAATGAAAGAAAATAAATTAATTAATACAAAATAAAATAATATATTCAACCTACATTCATCCTACTGAAGAAAACATTTTCACAAATATTTTAACTGAGTCAAGAATTATCTATATGGTACTAATAGTTTATTAACTAGATTCTATTAAAATTGGATAATTTAATTGCAGTTAAGTGTTGAATAACTTTATAAGATGGCAGTATTTCTTACTTATAATTTATTACATTTGATTTGGTACTATGTTGTCAGGGCGCTCCGCGGGGTCCCCGACAGTGCCGGGAAGTGAGTTCCCTTCTACCTCCGGCCGGCGAGGAACGGATGAAAACTCAGGAATCGGATGCAGTTTTAAAAGGCTTTACTTATCACAGGTTCAGGCATACAAATCAGCAAAAGGAAAAACCCGATGCTTAGGATTCCAGGCTAGAACCCCAGCCACGTGTAGGCCAGATTGGCGACCACCACGTGTAAAAGCTTCCAAGGGGAAATGCACGCTCACAAGGAGAGAGAGATCCCACAAGGAAGAAGAAGGGGCCGAGAGCGGGAACCGGCTAGTTTATATCCCTGTAACTCAGACCTTCCTCCCACTGTTATGGAAAGCAGGGGAGGGTCCAATGCCCTTAGGTAATCCCCTCCCTGCACCTCACCTAGGGCCTTTGCTGTGCTAATGTTTTGAGCCGAAATCTGCTTAGGAATGCTTTTGAAGTGTAGAGAAGGGGGTTTCTGAGATGGCATGTCCTTGACCAACACCAATGCCAGTTAAATATTTCTCCAAGCCTTCACAAGTCTCCCTCTACTTCACTGTAGTTTTATATTTTAGTTGCCTTTGAGTATATCAGGGAGCCATGCTTGTTTGCTTGGAAGCAAACAGCATTTCTCTCTGGTCTAATTACTTAGGTGTCCTACGTGGCCAGGCTAATATGCTGGTAAGATCTAGCTAGTCCCACGATGATTGTGATAGCATGGGAGAATATTTATACCAGCTAGTACAGCATACATGGTCGGATAAACTGCCACATTTAGACTACCCCCTTATCTACAGAGTGATTTGCGGGAGGCAATCCAGAGCAGATGCAGCGGCCCTTAGGAGTCCTGCAACACTATGTGAGCTACATTAAACTATAAGCCTAAGGTTGTGGATGTAAAAGTTCTGCATGTTTTTGGATTACATTGTTTTCCTTTAATTAGAACAAACCTGCTAACCCCTTGGCTAATCATATTTACCTATCCAATTTTTCTCTGAAAATTGAAGGGCTGTATTGTCACTTGTCACTTGTCTTCCCGCTGTTCATTGATTTGCTCGAGCAGGCGCCAGTAGCAACTCCTTTCATTGGGAATGAGGTCCATTATTGTTACTGTTTTTAGCATATCAAATACACAATGGGTAGCTTGCCAGGCTCTGCCATGGCTCTAGGTTCATCCCACAGGCCCAGTCCTTTTCTATGTTAGACCATCAACCATCCAGAGCCCATGGAGCAGAGCTCTGGGGGTGTAGACAAGTCTGTCTTCTGTCTGCCACCTGCTGACGCAAACCAGGCACCACAGCCACACCTGCAACACCTTAAGGAGCAGAAAGGTTTTATTATTGCCAATTAAAAAGGTGTGACATACTCTGAAGACATTGCATTTCCTTGATCATCTGGTAGACATCCATTATTGAGTTAGACATCTTTCATTTTCATTGTTCCTACAATTAAGTCCTGATATTAGTGATTATAGAACTTTGAGCATGCCTTCATATACTAAATTATTCAAGTTTAGAGGTGCTTACAGGGAAAATTTGGCTCAGAAAAAATACATTTTTTGTCCTGTTTTGTTTCGTTTGAGTCCTACTCCAGGTAAAGACATACTAGGTTTGTCACAGGTGGGCATATATATTTTTAATTCTAGTTTGTTTATTAGGAATGTTGTTGGGTTACACTTAGCTATGCTCTGGGCTTACTTCTGGTTCTGCTCTCAAGGATATATCCTGCCAGGGTTTGGGATACCATTTGGGGTATCAAGGATTGAATCAGGTTGACTGTATACAAGGCAAATGATCTGCCATTATAATATTTCTCTGGATTCAAGCATATAGTTTTTTTTAAATATGGAGTTATGGATTTACACATCTCATGTAAATATCTTCCATAGAGAGTAGCCCATGTTTTACAAGCATGGAAGGTAAATTCTCCTAGTCAATTAGTATAATGGGTATATAAATGTATATATGTATAATGTATATATAACTATATAGATCTATATATAATATATGTGTTACTTTTATTTATTATGTCAGATAACATATATATTATATATGTAGTTATATATACATTATACATATATACATTTATATACCCATTATACTAATGGATAAATTTTAGTCCTACTAGACAAAATGTATTTATAACAAGTTTTGCAACATTATTTCGGTCAAAACCTTTTTTTCAATATTTTATTATAACACCATGAGATATACAATTACAAAGATGATCATGTGTGAGTTTCAGGCATACAATGTTCCATCCCTCCGCCAGTGCACAGTTCTCACCACCAGTGTCACCAATTTTCCCCCATGCACTAGCCTGCCTCTATGGCAGGCTCTTTACCACTTTTCTCTCTCTCTTTCTTTCTCTCTCTTTCTCTCTCTCTCCCTTCTCTTACACGTTGTGACCTGTAATACATTTAGAGATTATCATCAAGTACCCATTTTAATCCTAACTATTCAGCATGTATCTCTGTCCCTTTTAGACCTTATGCACTAGCAGCTTCATGTTGTACACAGAGGCCACATTGTTAAATAAATTATGAAACTAAGATCATTGTTTCATATTTTCTGCCATACTGAGTCTCCACAGTAACTCCAACATCAGTTGTTTATCTCATTTGAAACATTTAGGATATGCTATATCCCTAGCAGTATATTGCATTATATTTGCATATAGAACCTATACCTAAGAAACTTCTGTAGCCTGTGAGCATCAGTCAAAAAAATTCCCCCAAACCACAAAGGAATGATGTACTGGAACACTCAGTAACTAGGTAAAACAAGAAAAATATCAGGTGTCAAATTTGTCATAGTACAGCTTTCTCAAGGAAATATACCTGAGATGGACTAATTGGGAGGTTCTCAAAAATAATCTAGCTGAGAGCTGTCAAACAAATTAATAAAATATAGATTATAAACTCGGATAGTTAAAGTTTTTAAATGAGCATGTTTTCAAGATTTATCTTGTCGGGCGCTCGCTGGGGTCCCCCGACAGTGCCAGGAAGCGAGTTCCCTTCTACCTCCGAAGCAGGCGAGGAATGGATGAACACTCTGGAATCCGATGCGGTTTTAAAAAGCTTTACTTATCACAGGTTCAGGCATACAAATCAGCAAAAGGAAAAACCCGATGCTTAGGAGTCCAGGCTAGAACCCCAGCCACGTGTAGGCCAAGATGGCGACCACCACGTGTAAAGCTTCCAAGGGGGAAAAAACGCTCACAAGGCGAGATCCCACCGGGAAGAAGAAGCCCGGGAGTGCGGGAACCGGCTAGTTTATACCCCCGCAACTCAGACCTTCCTCCCATTGTTATGGAAAGCAGGGAGGGTCCAATGCCCTCAGGTAGTCCCTCCCTGCATCTCACCTAGGGCCTTTACTGTGCTAATGTTTTGAGCCGGAATGCCTTTGAAATGTAGAGAAGGGGTTTCTGAGATGGCATGTCACTGTACCAAAGACCAACACCAATGCCAGTTAAATATTTCTCCAAGCCTTCACAAGTCTCCTCTACTTCATTGTAGTTTTATATTTTATCAGGGAGCCATGCTTGTTTGTTTGGAAGCAAACAGCATTTCTCTCTGGTCTAATTACTTAGGTGTCCTTACGTGGCCAGGCTAATATGCTGGTAAGATCTAGCTAGTCCCACGATGATTGTGATAGCATGGGAGAATATTTATACCAGCTAGTACAGCATACATGGTTGGATAAACTGCCACATTTAGACTACCCCCTTATCTATGGAGTGATTTGCGGGAGGCAATCCAGAGCAGATGCAGCGGCCCTTAGGAGTCCTGCAACATTATCTCACTTCGATTTTTTTCTCTTATTTGTTAATTTTACATCCTTCATCATCAATATGACTTCATTCATATCCATTTTTACCAAAATACTAGATAAACAAAATATTGGCAAGATAGCAATTATTGTACATATAGATACATTTAACACCTAAGGGAAGAAAAAAAATGATTCAATAGCAGGTCTGTAATGCTAGATCTACTTCTTTGAAATTTTCCCTACAATTGATTGTCCTTAAACCTTATTGGAATGAACTAAGCTTAAGGGCCAGTTCTAGACTAGTAAAAATAATTGCATCAACAGCAATTTCTTTTCTATTAGCACCTATAAAAGAAATAGCACCATCAGGGCAGAGGGTGTGAAGATTCCCACTCAAAGAGAAATTACGGAACAATTGGATGATAAACTTTTAATTAGTTTATTTAACACACAGGTGTTCTGCTTTTCTTTCTCTGTGGCTATTGTCTAAACCAGATGATACAGGGATCAATAACAAAACACCCCATCTCCAAATTATTGCAGACCAAAGGTATCGACGAAAACACAATTACAAAGATGTAAGTGCTGTAAGGTAGATATGGAAATGCAATATTTAAGAAACCTGGAGTTTACTTGATAAAGAAACACTGGATTTCACATCATAAATAACAATGATAATTAAGAGGCACCAAAGTTTAGAGAAGAAATACTGTACAAATAAGCATAAAAATAAAAGAGATCATAACAATGAAAATCATTAAGTAGCTCAATTTAGAGGAAAATAGGCTTTTACCAGAGCCATGAGAGAAATATGGCTAGAGTGTAGCAGGGTGCTTGATGCATCCTACTATAGGGGGTCTCTCTAAGTTTCTTAATTGGAGGGCCATGACACCTTTACAGAGTCCATGGAAACAAAATGGATTTTTTCAAAGATAACAACCATTATAATAGCAATATCTATGATCAATCTGTCTCAACGGGTACTTACATGGAAAAGAAAGAGTGCATAAGTTTAAGCCTGGAGGAATCATGTGGGTTTTAAACATGTAGATTTGGGGCCAGAGATAGCACAATGGGTGAAGTGCTTGCCTTGGGTGCAGCTGGCCCAGGTTTGTTCCCTGTCACAGCATATGTTTCCCCCAAGGTCTGCCATAAATGATCACTGAGCACAAAACCAGGAATAAACTCTGAGTACCAGGGGGTATGTCCCAAAACAAAAATAATTAATAAAGCAAGAAGACTCAAGAGAGAAGCCAGAGTATAAACCAAGTATGAGGAAGAGACTTACTAACTCATCAAAATCATTTGGAAGTTAGAAGCACATACTGCAAAATAAAATCCCAAAGCCAAGTATTATATAGGAAATCGCTCTGAGTTTAATCTGTGTTTTAGAGCAGTGTTATTCAACATTTTTACAATTGTGAACAAGTCCACTGGCAGGCAGTTGAAAACCACTTTCAGTTAAGAGGCAATAACTTTCTTTCTTGGATTGGCAAGAAAATTCTAAAGACCAGCAACTGTCCATGGATAAATTGGGGGAGAAAACAAATCACTGTTTCAGAGAACACACTTGACTTGCCAAGATACATTCTACATACAGTGTCAACATATGCGCTCTTGACAGTGTTGCCCCTAAGCACTGATCACCATAAACCTGTTCAGAAATCTTATGGCAAACTAAGAAGCTCTTCAGTGGGCCTGTATCATCTCCCAAACGTGTGTAATAATTGATTGGTGAGTCCATTTTCTTTAAGTATGCAGCTTTCATCAGATGCTCAAGAGAATTCACAAGTCAAAGGAATTATGTAAAACTAGCATAAATTTTCCCATTTTGTAATTGCCTTCAGAGAGATAAAAATTGAATATAATAAAGTGCATTCCTTTCAAATATACAATTTTATGACAATATAGCCACCATTGCAATAATAAAGAACATTTCTATTACTCAAAAGTTCCCTTCCATTCCACTCAAGTTAATCTCTCCTTTTAGCTGCATTCCAGGCAACCAGTGATCTGCTATTTAGCCACAATAAATGTGTTTAAATTTATAGAATTTATGTAACAGAAGTAATATAATAGTATTTTGTGTTGGCTTCTTTCACTCAATATTAAGATTTTGAAATACATCCATTCTGCTGCTTTTGAAGAACATTTTTTTTCAGCTTATATTTGTCCTATGTTACTTTTTGAAGAGTTGGGTGGAATTTTTGTGCATTATTAAATTGGTTTATACAGAGTTATATAATTTATTTCAGTAATGTGAACGCAAATATTTTATAAGAAATGTATATTGTAAATATTTTGCCTGTGGTTTGGATTTCCACTTTACTAATGTGTTATTTAAATAAATACATTGTTAACACATATTTTATATGTTATTCATAAATGTATTCATTACATTGAACATATTTTTTTTAATTTTTTCTATTTTATTTCATTTTTTTAACATTTTGTCCACTTTTTAATTTTTTTTTACAGTTACAAAGATATACAATTAAAACGTTCATATTTGGGTTTTGGTCATACAGTGTTCCAGCACCCATCCCTCCACCAGTGCCCATCTCCCACCACCAGTGTCCCCTGTTCTTTCCCCCCCCCCAGCCCTCAGCCATGGCAGGTTCTTTATTTCTTTTCCCTTTCTCTCTCTTTCTCTTTTCCTTCCCCTCCAGACTATGGATTACAGATCATACATTAAAGGGTTGTCATGTATATCTTTTTGCCTCTATTTAATGCTCAGTTCTAGGTTGGCATTAGTAATATTGAACATAGTTTTCTAGAGAAGTGCTCTGCAACCAAGGGTCATCTGGTCCCCCTTAATGACTTAGAGTATTCCAAGGAGAATATAAGTGAAACCACATAAATGAGGGGTCATGTCGCACAACTTGAAGGCCAACTTACGGTAGGTCAAAATAAGGTCGTGATGTTTCTGCATAAATAGAATCAATTTAGTCTATGTGCATGTGCATGCCTGTATGTGTGTTTACATTGCACACATAGGTTTTAAGAAATTGCCTCTTATTTTGGAGGCTTTCAAGTCCAAAGTATTAAGTGGATAACCAAGAGAGAGTTGCAATTATAGCTGGATAGAGTCGAATTTCCCTTAATGTTCCAGCTGATGATTTGAGTCCTAAAGTGTAGAGTGTATTATTTTATTTAAGGTCTATTTATTTAAATGTTAATCTAATTAAATTTTGCCTTCACAACATTCAATAACTTGATCAAATATATGGGCACCGCATAGGGTAGTCAACATGATATGCATAATTATCATACCCATTATTAGTGAAATATTGTACTGTATTTTGTCAGTTATAACATAGATTACAATTGCTGAATTCTGCAATAACTTCAAAGAAATTTCACATTCATTGGCAATTATTCAGCTCTTCCAATCTTAGACCTAGTTTGTCATTAATAGTTTTTAACTCTATAGATTTGTCCATCCTGAAATTTTAACACATACGATTATGTAGTATGTGTTTTTTTTTCGACTAGTTTCCCTCATTTAAAATTATGCTTTCAGGAAAATTTATATTGTAATATGTAGTAATATTTGCATTCATGAATGGCAATCAAGAATAGCATTCAGTATATGGATATGAATGCAATACATGCATCCAAATATACGTATTTCATGTATTTGTTAGCTGATGATTATTTTGGTTTATTTCTATATTTGTGGGCATTATGAATAATGCTATTGCAAAATATATGTACACATTTATATGGGAACTATTTTTCTATATATACAAAGGAGGTAAAAAAATTGTGTTTTTTTTTACCTGATGAGGAGTTTCCAGATTATAATACAGCAACAGTATTTTAATTTCTTTTTATTAATGAAGGTTTTGGTTTTTTTTACATACATGTTCTGTACTTTCTGTTGTTATTATATTTTGTTATAGCTACATCAATAGGTATGATGCAATACCCTTTATTCATTTATATTTATATTTTTCTAATGAAAGATGCACTGAGCATATTTTCCCTACAATTATGGGTCATTTATATCCCCTTTGGAAAAAGAAATCCTCATTTTATTACTGAACTTACGTATGGGTTCTGGATAGAAACTAGGCCACCAGAGACATGTATTTTCAAATATTCACTTCATTGTGTGGGCTATATTTATTTACTAATTTTTAATCTTTATTTACCTTAATTAATTTCCCAAATGAGTAGGTTTGATTGCAGATGATATAGAAAAGGGGATAGCCAAGCACTTGAGAAAGGCACTTTTGTAGGGTTGTGGCTAAGTTGACTGAACTCACAGCTACAGTAGAAATAGCTGAGAACTAGAGGATGAGCAACCTTATGAATCGTTGTTCTTCTTGTTTATTTTAACAGAAGTTTATTCTTAAATGTACAGTGGGTTACAAAGCACTTCCTTCTGGGCACTGCTGGCAACAGAAGCTAAAAAGGAATCCAGCCCTTTGACCAGAAATAGAATTAAAGATCACCATGGCCTCAAGCATCAGGAACAGCTTACTTTTTTGCTAAATTTTTTAATTCCACCAGTCCTCAGTCAGCATGTCCTTCCCTGAGGCCTTGGCCTTTAATTCTTCAAATTTCCTCTGCTCTCATGTTTCTGCTTTAATGCTTCATCCCATCCATCTCCTTGGCTGGCTTCTTTATTTTAATTATTTTTTGAATCACAGAGAGATACATATTACAAAGTCATGCAAAATGGGATTTCAGTCATATAATATTCCAGCACCTATTCCTTCACCAGTGCACATTTCCCACACCAATGACAACGATAGTTAGGAATGTCCACTGTAGAAAATAATAACTGGGTGTTCAAAGTAGGCAATGGGATATACATGATAAACTTTAGGTATGTGTTGTAAACAAGAATGCCCAAAAGGAAAGAGAGAGAGAGAGAGAGAGTGAGAGAGAGAGAGAGAGAGAGACTGACCTGCTTCTTAACCTACTTCTTGGACTATTCATGGACTGTGTTTTGCCGCTTTAGCAGGGCATGACCTCTGCTCTGCCTCACCAAGCGAAATATCTTTATATTTGATTATACAGTTCACTTTCCTCAATTTTAAATGTTTTATATTATGAGAAATTAGTTGAATCTTTGTTTAGTCATTAGTGTTCTAAGTGACATTCAGAAAGAGTCCCTAACTCAGATCATTAATGCTTATTTTCATATTTTTATAAGAATTGTATAGTTTTGTCTCTAATCATTTGAGTTCATTTACTTCTATAAATTAATAGAGGAGTATAAAATCACTCTTTTATGTTGATGTCCAGTTACCATAGCATGATTTTTAAAAATAAGCAATTTGCGTTCCAATGAGTTACCATTTTACCTTTGTAAAATTGCTTTTTAAAAAATGTTGTATCACTGTATCACTGTCTTCCCATTCATCGTTGATTTGCTTGAGCGGGCACCAGTAACATCTCCATATGTCATGTCTCATGCAAGTAGATCCCAAGGGTACCTGCTTGCTCCAGGAACATAAAGAGCCTCAAACCATTCCATCAGGTCATGGGAATGAGGTCTATAATTGTTACTGGTATTTCGCATATCAAATACGACACGGGTAGCTTGCCAGGCTCTGCCGTGTGGGTAGCATACTCCTGTAGTCATCTCTAAATCCAGCATTTATTGATGAGCTGCAAGCGGCAGTGTGAGCTGGGCTGTGATAGACTCTTCTGCTGGGTGGTTATGACGAGAAGGGAAGTTCGGATGTGGAAAATGGCGGCCCTCATGGAGTGAGGGGACCGGTCCTCTGGCCTGTTGCGAGGCTCAAGCCTCACGACAAGCCAGACAACCCCCACTCCATGAGGGCCTCCATTCTCCACATCTGGAATTCTCCCTCGTCAGAACTCCACCCAGTAGACCAGCCTATCACAACCCGGCTCATCGAGATCTACCCTGCAGCAGTCTTTAAATCCGGCTCAGGTATGCTGATCCAGAGACTCACAGACATGGGGGCAGAGCGGCTACTGGCTCTCCCTGTGCCCAGCTGCTCACGAGATGCCTGGGAGGGATGCAGGTTATAGTCTTGGCCTGCCACCCGAGCAAAAAAATGTTGATTTTTGCTAAAAAAAAAGTTTATGGATTTATTTCCTTTATGGTTTATTCTTTTTCTCTATGAAAGGTTGTCTATGCCTTGATCACAAATATATTTAAGTATATTTTATTTATATTTTATATGCTATGTCATATCAGTTTTATATCAATGCTTGATTTTTATTAATTTTATTAATTTTTTATTTATTTTTTATTTATTTTTTTATATGATATGATGAGGTGATATATAATTCATCAGTGAAAACATTAAGAATTTGACTTCTTTTATCTTCTATTCTATTTTTTATCAGCATTAGTAAAATAAATTATCAAGTATTTATGTCTTATCATTGCTCAGGGTATTGGACATGCAGATTGAATATGTTGTTTATTTTATGTCTGAGATATATAACATTGCTCATTTCTTTCAGTTCTGATTATTGCCTTTTATTCAATCTTTTCTCTCTTTTTTTTTCCTTTGCTTTTTGGGTCGCAGGCGCCTACCGCGGGCCACAGCGGAGGCAGAGACAGGAGCGCACACAGCTTACTGCTTGGCATGGCTGCCATGGGCTCACAGTGATGGCTTCTTAGAGCGAACTTCCCTGGCTGCGCGGAGCTCCCGGGCTGGCGGTGCATCTCCTCAGTCACCATGAAAGACGACTATGCAGAGGAAGATGCGGTGCAGTCCTTCGGTTATAAGAAGTTTGGCCTCACTCCACCTCACTCCACAGCTCTCAAGTCAAGTCTGCTGTAGATACACCCGGCAGAGCAGATACCATCTTTCCCAGTTGAACCCCCCAGCATTCCATGGACCATGAGAGAGACTTCCAACCTGAGTCCACCATCCCGATAGAGCCTCAGAAGAACCCACAGAAAAGTCCACACCTTGCAGGCAGCGATCTTCACCATCCATACTCCACAGCTCGTAAGATCTCCATCCAACAGATTAAGCCAGTCTCCAGCCCGGCTTGTCAGAAACCCAGCATACAAGGACCCACCCTTCAGAGACTCACCCTTCAGAGGAGAGTATTAGAAGCCCAGGATTTACCTCCAAATTACCATGAATATTCTACCCACCCCTCTGAGAGAGCCCCACAAGGTAATGAGAGTATAGTGCCTGCATGGCAAGCTGTCCGATTCGGTGTTCGATATGCCAAAACCAGTAACAAAATGTTTATTTTCCTGATCCTGAAAGAACCCAATACGACAGCAGTAAGAAAGGTGAATAAGCAGTGCCTGATAAAATTTCATGGCCAACCTAGGCTGCCAAAACGAAGGACTAAAATGACTGTCTGTACTTTCAATGCATGTATGCTGGCATAGGAAGCATATGTCGATGATCAGATGGTGTAAGAGCAAAAGATCAAGTACAACATCATTGGTATGACTGAGATGAGGAGGCGTCAGTCGCATCACGCTGTATTTGACACTGGAGAAGAATTGGTCCTTGGAACATGCGACAAAAAGAGGCATCAGTGGTGTTGGTGTCCTTGTCAACAAGAACATGGCCATCAACATTGATTCATTTGAATGCCTAACAAACCGGATAGGATGATTACACTTGAAGAGATGTGGCCCACTGCTAGCAATTTCTATCTTCATTGTCTATGCACCATCATCCACATACAAGGAAGATGAAATTGAGAAATTCTACCTGGAAGTGGAGGAGTTCTATAAAAAAGATCACACCTTCTACAAGATCATAGTCGGTGATTTTAATGCCAAGATAGGACTGAGAAGATTGGTCGAAGAACTCCACATTGGGACCCATGGCCTAGAATGGAAAGAAGAGGGTGAGAGACTATCTGAGTTCATCATTTTCACAAATACCATTCATGGGAACTAACAGTTCCAGAAGGCTGAAGCGAAACGTTGGACATGGGAATCTCCTGGCGGACAGTTCCACAATTAAATTGACCACATCATCTTCAATCGGAAGTTTTTTCTGACTGAAGTTGCTGTCATCTGCAAATTCCAAACAGGATCAGACCACCGTCTCCTTCATGCAAAATTCTACTTCACTCAATGGGGAGAAAAGGCGGAAAAGTTTAAGAAGAGAACTCCCAGAAGCCCTAGCCAAACAGGGTGTTCAAACCCAATACATCATGATCCTTCGTGAGCTGTATTACGAGTTCACCACCAGGATCTCACCATTCTACAAAGAAGTGTTCATTGATGTCAAAAGAGGGTTCAACAAGGTGATACCATTTCACCAAAAAATTTTCAGCACCACCCTTGAGAACATCATGAACAATTAGAATGGGAAGGAATGGGAGTGAGGGATAGGTGGTCGGCAACTACACCACCTCCGCTTCACTGATGACACCGTGCTAATAACACCAAACATTAGCCAAGTGGCACAAATGCTGGCTGACATCAACTGAGAATGTGGAAAGATAGGTCTACAGCTGAATCTAAATAAAACTATGTTTATGAAAAATGAACTAGTTCCGGAGCCCCCATTCACTCTCAATGGAATAGACATCTCTGAATGCAGCAGTTATATGTACCTAGGTCGAGAAATCAGCATGATGAACGACCTAAAACCTGAGCTGAGTAGGAGGAAGAGAGCAGCATGGAATGCCTTCAAAGGCATTGAAGAAATAGCTGAAAGGACAAAGAACCTCTGGCTCAGGGCACATCTCTTTGACTCCACCATTCTCCCTGAGTTAATATACGCCTCAGAGACCTAGGCCCCTACGAAAAGCAGTTTGAGAGTGCTATTCTGGTCTCTCAGAGAGCAATCGTAAGAGCTATGCTTGGAATATCAAGCCTCACTCAAGTGAGAGAAGGAATCTGGAGTTCCGACCTCCATCACTATTCTAGAATCAGGGATGCTGCTCGTTTGCGAATGCATCGAAAATCAGATGGACTGGGCATGTAATGCAATTTGGAGAGGACCGCTGGACCAGAGCCGTTACCTACTGGATCTCACGGGATGTCAAAAGATCACGTGGCCACCCACCTACAAGCTGGTCAGACTTCCTTGTCAAGACCCTGAAGGAACGGTTTGAGGCTCTTCATATTCTTGAATCAACCAGATGCCATTGGGCTACATTGGCACATGATAGGGTCCAATGGAAATGTTACTGGCGCCCTCGAGCAAATCAATGAATAAAGGGAGTCAAGTGATCACGTGATCAAGTGATTCAACCTTTTCTCTCTTTTTTTTTCCTTTGCTTTTTGGGTCACACACAGCAATGCTAAGGGTTTGCTCCTGGCATCGCTCTTTACTGCTTAGTGCTCAGGAATTACTCCTGGCAGTGCTAGGATTCCAGGGATTGAACCCAAGTCGGCCCCATTCAAGCAAATGCCTTACCCGCTGAACTATCACTCTAGCCCCCAACCTTTTCTTTTATGATGAACTTAATTGAAGTTTCGTTATTTTCACTGACCTTTTCAATAAGTGATTTTTTTTCATTTTCTGGTGTCTTTTGGCATTATCCATTTTATTGACTTATTCTTTCATCTGTACACCTCAAAGACCTGGGCCCTATGAAAGCAGGATGACAAAGCTATTCAGGTCTCCCAAAGAGAAATCAAAAGAGCTGTGCTTGTAATATCACGCCTCACTCAAGTGAGAGAAGGAGACCGGACATCTACATCTGACCTACGTTGATGATTGAGAGTCAGGGATGGTTTGCCAATGTGTCGAAAATCAGATGGACATGTAATGTGATTTGGAGATGAATGCTGAACTAGAGTCATTACTGACTAGATCCTACAGATGTCAAAAGATCACGTGGCCACCCACCTACAAGATGGTCAGACTTCTTCGTCAAGACCCTGAATGAACATCTTGAGGCTCTTCGTATTTCTGGAGCAAACAGATGCCATTGGGCTACACTGGCACGTGACAGGGACAAATGGAAATATGTTACTGGTGCCCACTTTAGCAAATCGATGGCGGAGCCATGGAACCAGATATTGCTCTCTGCTAATTGATAAGGGTTATGTTGTCAAGCCACCAGGATGTTTTTTTCACAAAACAAAAATGTGTATAACCCTTGAGCTAGGAAACTAAGTTATTTTGAGTGAGAGCACTGAATCCTAACCACTAGACCACCAGGGGACAAGTTATTTTGAACATGCTACAAAAACTCCTGCCTTAGTTTGCTCAGAGCCCTTTTTGAAATCCACTGCATCGGGGGACTCTTGGACCCCAGTTAGCTGGAAATAAACCTTGCTGTGTGACTTGCATTATCATGTCTGGTCTCTGTTCTTAGGAAGGGGTAGTCAATTTCAGACTCTTAACAGCTGGAGCAAGGAATTGCTCTTTGCAGGAAAGGAAAGTCAGTCCTAGGCCTTACCCAGAGTTTTCAGGGTTCTTATCTTTGCCTCTCTGAAGAAGAATTTCAGGAGGATATGAGCAGTTATGTAAAACAGATTTTATTAAAGAGTTTTTAGGAAGGGGATGGAGGAAGTAAAGTGAGAGAGATAGTACACATCTCTAGAGTGGAAATGCGGGCCACATGTCCTTGGGCACCACATGTGCTCAGCCATGTGGGCTCAAGCAGCATGTGGGTTCAGGCATCATGTGCACCCCTTCCTTTGTTCAGGATGGCTTTTATAGGTTTTTTTTTCCCCAAGTTACTCCCACATGGGATTTCAACCTAGGTTAAAGTTCATTGTTAGAGCTGTTGCCAACAGTAAATTTTGGGAGTGGTATCACTTCCCTTGTATCATTTGTCTCCCCCATTGTTCATCGATTTGCTTGAGTGGGCAGCAATAACATCTCCATATGTCCTGTCACATGCTAGTGTAGCCCAAGAGCATCTGCTCACTCCAGGAACATGAAGAGACTCAAACCATTCCTCAGGTCATGGGAATGAGGTCTGTAATTGTTACTGGTTTTTGGCATATCAAATACATCATGAGTAGCTTGCCAGGCTTTGCCATGCGAATGTATACTCTTAGTAGCAGGCTCTCATCTCATGCATTTACTGATGAACCGCATGACTGAAAAGCAGTGGGGAGAGATCGGCTTTTCTCTTGGGTGGAGCTCTGAAGAGCTGTAGAGTCTGGATGTTGAAAATGGCGGCCCTCATGGTGTGGAGGGTTCCTTGGCTTCTTGAGAGGCTCTGTTGGGATGGGGGCTAGGACTAAAACTTGCCTTTCTTCCCAGATACCTCATTATCAGCTCAGCACAGGGAAAGCCAGTAGCAGCTCTACCCATGTCTCTCTGTCTCTGGATCAGGTATACCTGGGCTTGAAATAGATGGCTGTTGCTGGGACTCTGATGAGCAGGGCTGTGATCAGCTCTTCTGCTGGGTGGAGTTCTGATGAGCTGTGGAGTCTGAATGTTGGGTGGGTCTTCTCTGGAAATCTCTTTCTCTTGACTTCTGTTCTTATTGGATCTTCTCTGTCCTGAAATGTAACCTGGATTAAGGGCTGGGCAGAGGTTGATCCAGCCTTCTCATGGTTTATTGTTGTTGATGAAGTTCTTATCAGGCCTTGATTCCTGATTCATAAAGTGGTTCTGGAAAGTTGTAGGGCTAGAGCCTCATTTCCATGAGGGAGCCCACTCCCCAACCCCCCATGCACAATGCCCCCTCCCCTGCCTGCCTATGTCAGAGTGAAGTTGGAAGAAGTAAAGATTTAGATTCTCTTTACTGAACTCCTGGCTCTTTGTTTAACGGCCTGAGGGTACCAGGTAATCCAGTGGACCCCTAATACTGTCGGGGACCGCAAACAGCCCCAGCACTGAGTTATTTCAAAAAATACCTATTGTGATCATAGAATATAGTGTGAATTATGTTTAATGTATTTGAAGTACATCATTTTATTTGAAAAAATATGCAAATATGCATCAGAACTGCAATATAATGTGCATTTTGAAGTGTCTATGTGTAGTAATCTATAAATATCAATCAGGTCATGTATCTGCATAGTACTTATGTTACTTTTCATTGTGTATTCAGTTGCTGACAGAAACATATTAAAAATACCAGATTATAACTGTAAACATGTTTTCTTTCTTCCATTAATTTTGTTTCATATATTTGAACTTCTTAAAATAGGTGCACAGACATTTTTATGATTACCTTTTCCTAAATATTGACCTATTTATTATTATAACACAGTTTTCTTTACCTTATTTCTCTTTACTCATCTTTATTTTGTTGATACTAATAGAGCTAGCCCATCTTCCAATGTCATGTTTCCAGTATTTTAAATTGCATTTCCATGAATTACAAAGCTACAAAGATATCCATTATTGAGTTTTAGGTTTGAGTATAAACATCCGATATTCCAAAATCAGTTCTTTTACCAGCATCCCTACCCTCGAACAATGTCCCCAGTGTCCCTCCTTTATCCCAGCCAGTGTCTGCTGCAGTTATTTTCCACCTCCATCATTGTCCTGGTGTTCCCTTCCCTAACTCCCTCCTCTACCCCCAATTCAGAGTCCTATGGAAGACCAGTTCTCCTGCTCTTCATTTCTATTGCCTTTGGACATTTACTTTTTAACTACAAAGTTTTTGTTTGTTTGTTTTATATTCCACATATGAGAGAGATCATTCTCAGTCTTGAAATTAATGTACAAGAAGGTTGCTTGGGAAAACGTCAGTGCTTGTTCTGTCAATGGCCACCTGCTCATTGTGTCCTCCCAAGCACTTTTTCTGGCCTTGCATATCCCCAGTGTCTCTGTGCTTATGTATTTCCTTATTTTGCAGAAACATAAGTAAGATGGCATTTTTGCCACCTTAACCACCTCATTTTAACTTAAATTACTCTTGAAAGAATCTTGGTTGCTACAAATATATCCTGAGATACTGAAGACAAAACTCTAGACTACAATTTCTGGCTGAGTCATGCCAGACTGAATTCTCTCAGGGTTACTATACAGTCTTCTTAGTTAACTCAGATAGCAGTTTTATCCAGCAATTGGACAGAGAAACTCTCCGAGCACCTCTGAATGGATAATTGGATGTGATCTGTGGTGTTAGGGACATATGGAATGGATGTATGATCAGGGAGAAATCGGTGTCTAAATGGAGCAATTAAATGGAACTGCACATACATTCATCATTCTAGACAGGACCATAAAGCAGGCTCTATGTACTATTTGATCTAATGACTAAAAGTCAAAATAAGATAAAATAGCCATGAATGACCATAAGCACAGATCTACACGTGGTTGAAACCACTGGTGGAAACTGCTTAAACGCTTCTACCAATACGACTCTGTTTGCCAAATCTGACTGCTCCTTATTCTAAGTTTCTTTCTGTTGGGAAACCACTGGTTTCCAACAATCTCAGGAAATGAGTTTCGATTTACCTCAAGGGTCAGCGACCGACCAATAAAATCCATCTGTTCAGCACAGTTTCAAAAGGCTTTTACTTATTACCAGTAATTAAACAATCTCTACTAATACAATTCAAGGTCAGGGGATCCCCAAACCTCTAACTCCTGGCTGGACCTCCGACCATGTGCTCAGGTTGAGATCTAAACGAAGATGGATCCTTCTTCCCGAAGCCAGTTTATTCCCAAAAGCCTATCAAAAGCCAAAGGCCCCAAATTCTTTCTTCTGGGCAGGGATGCATCATCACAGATCATTAAACCAGCTTTTAGGTACAGATACTAGATGGTGCCACACCTCTGATTCAGGTCTGACCAATGATAATGTCAGGGCTGTATCCCTTCCTCTGATATCATCTCATGTCAAATATTGTAGAGAGTGGGCTTGTAGAAAAAAGCACATATAATGGATTTATATTCAAGGGGAGAATCACATCATAATTTTAGACTATGGGCTTCATGCAACTCAAGGGTATCTCTAACACCCACAAGGTCCTTCTTCATTTTACTCTGCACCAGGGTAATCTTAAAGTTGTCTGTTCTCTGTTTTACTGAGAGAATCTTACCGCCTGCCTTTTGAACAGGTCCGCTTGACATCTTCTCTGATCTTCACAGAGCTGATTTCTAAAACAGGTGGTCCCAACATAGCCAGCCTTCCTCCTGGTAAATTCTAATTTGTCCCCCGCTTGAACCTATGGGGGTTAAGACAAATTATAATCGAACTAGGTAGCACTAAAATTATAGTACAATAGAAATAATATTCCAAGAGTTATTAATTCAGAGTCAAACTGACCCCTTGTAACTTCCAACACACCTTATATAAGTGTTTATACAACAGAGTGATCTCTTTAGCATAAGCCCTAGCATAAAGACACATAAGTAGCTTAAACAGAAAAAAATTCAGAGCTAGCTAGGGCATGTCACCCAACACCTTTCCCCAATTCTATATTCATCCCCAGTGACTGAGCTCTGAAAATTCCTGAACTGAGTGCTTAAGGTAATACCAATGTGAGCTCCCTAATGAATGACTCATAATCCAAAGGATTCTATATGAACTTTATGTTGCTTTTTTCCCAGTGAATAAACCACCAACTCAGAAGTCTTTCTCCACATGAAGCTAAAGTGCGGCTCATGCTATCACAGTTTCAATGGAATAAATCTTGCTTCATTGACCAGATGGATGTTTTAGCAGCACACCCAGGTTCAAGGGATTCTTTGTGATCATGTCTCTATGAATAATTGATTGCTGATCTTCTTATAAAGAGAATTGAATTCTAGCCCAGCGGGTAGGGCGTTTGCCTTGCACGGCCGGCTCATGCCGGCCTGGGTTCGATCCCCGGCATCCCATATGGTCCCCCGAGCACCGCCAGGAGTAATTCCTGAGTGCAGAGCCAGGAGTAGCCCCTGAGCATTGCCGGGTGTGACCCAAAAAAAAAAAAAAAAGAGAATTGAATTCAAAGTCCAAGGATGCGACCCAGTGTTAGAGTAGGACTTACACTCATAGGACCTACTTTTGAGTCCCCCTAAGTTGCAAAAAAAAAAGAAGTGGGGAGACTGGAATCAGGGAATTTCCTATGTCGTCATATTCTTTGTTTTTCTTTTAATTGTATTTTTTTTATTTTGGGAACCATGGTTTAAATTACTGATAATAGTAGGGTTTCATGCATAAAACAGATCATCAGCCATCCTCCATCAGGGTTTCTGCTTCCCTCTATAATGATTCCAATGTCTTCCTCCCACCCCCATCCTATCCCCAGTTTCCCTTGTAATGATATGCTTCCTACTGAATGTGTCATCTTCTTAATGATATCACTGATGTCATGGAAAATGAAAAAATAATAACTTCAGATTTTAACACTTTATGCAATACTGATTTGACTTTCATCTTAAAAAGTAATTTAAAATTTGTTCGTAATTAGCACTGGAGACACAGCAATTGTGGCAGAATTTTATGAAAATCTTTCTAAATGTTTTCTTACTCTAATTAATTCAAACAATAATAAGGGGATGTAACAAAATCATGAGGACAACATAATGAGACTGAGTATCTGAAAGGTACAAACGTTTTTGTGAGGGTGGGAGAAAACAAAAGTCATTGTTTGGAGAATTTTAACCAGATATGTAATGATGCTAGAAGAATTCAAGATCTGGCTCAAGATCTGGCTCAGTTTTGTTATATAACTGACAGTCCAGTTATATAAAAAACCTTGATGATAGCAGAATTAAGATCTAATATCTAAAAAAGAAGCAAATACATTTCTCTACAATTATTATTATTTATACTAAATACATTCATAGTTGAAATAATTTACTTCCAAGACAGTTGCAATAAAATCATCCTATAATTAACCTCATTGAAGACTTTTCTTTTCTGTTTAGTTAGTCAAATGTATCTATACAATGATAACATAATTGTACTGCCATGATAATAAGAATATGTATTGAATGTTTAAAAAATTTTGTAAGAAAAAAGAAAAATAGGTATGCCTTTTTTTTCAACAAAGACATACTTAACCAAATTGTTGCTCATCACACATAGAAATTCATTTATAAATCATTAGTTTTATCATCCTAAAGTTAGCCGAGACCTACACACATTTATTAAAATGGTATTTATTAAAATTCTTTCTGAGTCTCCTTGAAGATAAAGTACTTTTTATTGGAACCCATTTGATTAAACAGCAATTATTTTATTAGTGAAAAAGGGCCCTCATCTCTCTCTTTATAAGTTATAAAAAAATAACTTGAGAAAGCTCAAAAGACTCCCATCTGGCTTTTGAGAGCATGAGGTCCTTAAGAAATATAGGATTGTCCTTCCCCCTAACTGGGTATGGAGGAAGGGAGATTTTCAAGTATAGATTAGTTTCCAGTGGCTTAGAAATCTGACAAGACAAAATGCTAACGCTGAAGATAATTTAGATCATTACCTTTTATTTTGTGGGGAAGGAAAAACATATTATTAAAATAAATGTGACATTTTCCACTCAAATTTCTGAAAAGTATTACCTGGTGGCAAGAGCTACAAAATTAAAAACATGAGCTTTCATTTCTGTACTGACCCCAACACAGTTTAGTAGCATGAAGTCATTTAGTTTTTTAATTTACTGCCTTTTGAACATCTTGTATTTCAAGATAAATCCCTTACAAAAAATGTGAAATATTATAGAGGTGTACAATCACATTCCCAATATTATTTTCATGTAGATAAAAGGTATCTTTGGCCAACTTAATGAGAAAATATTTTTATATTTTCTACAATACACCAGCTAAATGAACACTGTGTTAGACAAGAATGGGGACAGTAAATATTATTACTTGAATGATTTGTTAAGATTTTAAGGGCATAAGCTTTAAATAGTTTAATAGCTGGATATCGACTCCTTGCAGTTATTACATTTATCCATAGTGTGACTTTGAAAGATTTTACTAAACTACATCAGTTCTAAAGACAGATGAGGGATTACTTGTCTGGGTTTCAGGAGCAGTGTGATGCTGTATTGAATGATGTAAACAGTGCTCTTCAGCATCTGGAATCATTGCAGAAACATTATCTTTTTGTGGCCAATAAGACAGGAACCCTACATGAAGCCTGCGAACAGCTCCTCAAAGAACAGTCGGAACTTGTTGATCTGGCTGAAAACATTCAACAAAAGCTTTCCTATTTTAATGAATTGGAAACTATTAACACAAAATTGAACTCTCCTATGCTGTCTGTGAATACTGAAGGATTTATACCTATGCTGGCCAAGTTAGATGATTGTATATCATATATCTCATCTCACCCAAATTTTAAAGATTATCCTGTCTATTTAATGAAGTTTAAGCACTGTCTTTCTAAAACTTTGCATCTAATGAAGACTTACATTGTGAGCACACTACAGAACCTCACCAATCAGTTACTCAAGAGAGTGAGTTCACTGGTGAGCCATGGGGCTTAAAGCAATTTATTTATCTTCTGTAATATTAGTTTAAGATAATTTTTAGAAATTTCTAAAATTCTTTTAAGTGTATTTGTTACATATATGCATTAAGGTTTTATTTGTAATAGAAAAAATGTCCATTTTGTATGATCTATCAGTTTCATTTTCAAAAGAGTGTCACAAGGTGAACAGTGTTGTTATATGATGAGTAATGATTCACAAGGTGAAGAGTATTGTTATATGATGAGTAATGATTCCAGTTATCTGTCGCTCAAAAATATTTGTCTTTTACATGAAAATATTGAAAGAAAATGCACCAAAATAATAAAAGTGTGATTTCCTTTTCCATACTTAATATTGCAAGTACGACACGAAGGTCTAAGCTGTACATAAGTTTTGAGACTCACAGATATGGGGCAGAGCTGCTACTGGCTCTCCCTGTGCCAAGCCGCTCACGAGGTGCACGGAAGGGGGATGGCGGGTTCTAGCCCAGGCCCACCACCCCAGCAGAGCCTCGCAACAAGTCAGACAACCCCCCACTCCATGAGGGCCTCCATTTTCCACATCCAGACTTCTCCCTTGTCAGAACTCCACCCAGCAGACGAGCCCATCACAGCCCAGTTCGCGCAGTCGCAAGGTGCCGCGTGGTTCATCAATATGTTGGATTTAGAGATGACTACAAGAGTATGCTCCCCGCACGGCAGAGCCTGGCAAGCTACCAGTGTCGTATTTGATATGCCAAATACCAGTAACAATTATAGACCTCATTCCCATGACCTGATGGAATGGTTTGAGGCTCTTTATGTTCCTGGAGCAAGCAGGTGCCCTTGGGCTCTACTTGCATGAGACAGGTCATATGGAGATGTTACTGGTGCCAGCTCGAGCAAATTGATATAAATGGGAAGACAGTGATACAGTGATACATCAGTTCTTGATTGTTAAAATTTTATCCATACTTTTAGAATGTAAGAAATGCATCTGCATTTCAAGTGTGAATAGCACAGATATCTTGATCAAAGAGCATTAAATATTCTGATATTTAAGATAAAAAATAATATTCTGTGTAGTATACAATGTGTCTGTTTATTTAATAATGAGGATCTAAATTAAGATCTTTAATTTTCATATTTTATGGTCTATTATTATTCATTATAACTTCCTAAATTGTGGTTCATGTTAAATCTAATTAAGAAAGAGATATTGTTCTCTAGAGGGGTCAGGAATATAATTTTAAAACATACACCCAAAAATTAATGGACCTATTCCCAAAATTATCCCTGTCTCCACAAATTCTAAATTTCTGAGTATCCTTCTCTTTGGAATATAACTTAATAAACATCTGGGCCCATCCTTTCTTCACTGTGGCAAAATTGCTTCAGAGGAGACAGAAATTCTCTTTTGGATTGTACCTCTTTCAAGGTGGGTCTAAATTATTGTAAGAGGTTTTTCTTCATATAGAATTTATTCTACCAAACTTTCACATAATATTGTACCTTAAAACAGTGAAAGACCACTTGTTTATCACTTAAAATAAAAAATTAACTGAATGATTAATTTTTGCAGGCATTGAGCTAATAGAGAGACGTCTTATTGCAACAATATTTTTGTCTACATGTTTAGAGGTGACCAAAGTAAAGCACCCTTCACCTAACAAAGAAGTTAGGGCACAAATTATTAACCTACAACCCAGTATGTTGAATATTATGATGTTCATTTCGATGGTGAACATCTATTCTGCTTTCATCCTGACCCATCTTTATTTTATTGTTGTTGTTTTTATGGGAGGGAAAAATTTCATACATACTGGAAGGTTTACACTGAAGAAGTTGATTTATGATGAATATAGTAATTGGTCTCAGAAGCTTGTGTAAAGAATAAAGCAATGTAATTAGAGTTATTATTTCATGATGGTATGTTGGTAACATTTCTGCCTTTTTAGGAGCACATGATCTAAGTCTTCTTATTTGGGTTCCCAACAGTCATCTTCGTAAAATGTATAAAGTTATGGGTACAGGAGAGGCTGAAACTGGCCTACAGGAAGGATCAAATTCAATTAGATTTCAGGAAGTGAGATGTATAGAGAGATATATAATAGATGGATTAAAGAAAGATGGAATATAAATTAATGAATAGATGAAAAATGAAAGATAAAATGTCAGTCCTTATATAAATATATCACTTGTATCAAAAGCAGTCTGAAAATAGGCAAACAATTAGACTGTTAAAATAAAATAAGGAGTTGATAGACTTTAGTGTTTTAATTCAGATTCCTTGAATGATATGATAGTCATTTGAAATAAAAAAGAGACCTAATGAAAAACCCAACCCACCACAGCACAAACATACATAGACATAACCACATGCAGAAACACATCCATAAACACATGCACATAATTTAAGTATACATGTACATACATATATACATATGTATGTGTATGTATAAATATACACTTATTATATATAATGTTTTTGCTATTTTTATTTTTTTACTGAGCCGTATCTAGTGGTACTCAGGGTTTACTCCTGAATCTGCACTCAAAGATGAACCCTGCAGGGATTGAGAGACCATATATAGTGCTGGTGACTAAGAATAAGTCCATAGCATGCAAAGCATGTACCAAACGTAAGTACAATCGATCTGTCCTATTCAGAATCAAGGATCAAAAGAAGAGTGCCCTGCATGAAAGGCATTTGATTTGTCCCTTTGGAATCCCTCCCTATCTCAATATACTGTTATGGTACACTGAGAATATACAGGGTCATCGCTCATCTTTGTGTTCAGGGGTCCCACCTGGCAGTGATCAAAGAACTGTAAGTTGTAGCAAGATTCGAACCAGTGCCATGGTGCCATGGAAATAACCATACACTAAGATATTTCATCATATATATATACACATACACACATATACATATGTATATATGTCTATGTATGTACATATACACATATGTACATATGTTTATATGTACATATAAGGGATCATATATATGTGCATATGTATGTATACGTATACTTATGCATACATGTATACATACACATATACACATATGTACACATATGTGTATACATGTACGTATGTGTATCGTGTGCATGAACATGTGCATGTGTATTTACATGTACGTGCATATGCATGTATGTATATGTATGTATATATATATCTGCTTCTGAAGTATTGCAGGTGTGACTGTGGTGCCCAGCTGCATTGGCAGGTGGCAGACAGGAGACAGGCTTGACTATACCCAGGGTTCTGCCCTATGGGCCCTGGATGGTCTATGGTCTGACATAGAAATAGACTGGGGCCACTGGGATGAACCCAGAACCACAGCAGAGCCTGGCAAGCTACCCATGGTGTATTTGATATCCCAAATACAGTAACAATAATGGACCTCATTCCCAACGAAAGGAGACATAACTGGTGCACGCTCAAGCAAATAATGAACAAGAAAATGAGGAAAGGATTATACTTATACCTATACATAGATGTAGACGTATACGTATATATATACATGTATAAACATGTACATATACATCTATATCTATGTCTATGTATACATATATGAATATGTAGACGTCTACGCACATCGCACACATTTACGCCTACATAGACGTCTATGTAGACGTCTACATATACGTAGACATATACGATATGTATATGCATATGCATATGCATATGTAATATACATATATGGGGCAGAGCTGCTACTGGCTCTCCCTTTGCCCAGCAGCTCACGAGGTGCCCAGGAGGGATGGGGGATTCTAGCCCTGGCCCACCACCCAGCAGAGCCTCACAACAAGCCAGACGACCCCCCCCACTCCATGAGGACCTCCATTTTCCACATCCGAACTTCCCCCTTGTCAGAACTCCACCCTGCAGACCAGCCTATCACAGCCTGGCTTGTGTGTCCCCTTGTGGCCACAAGGTTCATCAATAAATGCTGGATTTAGAGATGACTACAAGAGTATGCTACCCGCATGGCAGAGCCTGGCTAGCTACCCGTGTCGTATTTGATATGCCAAATACAAGTGAACAATTATAGACCTCATTCCCATGACCTGATGGAATGGTTTGAGGTTCTTTATGTTCCTGGGGCAAGTAGGTGCCCTTGGGCTCTACTTGCATGAGACAGGACATATGGAGATGTTACTGGTGCCCGCTCAAGCAAATCTATGATGAACAGGAAGACAGTGATACAGTGAACATAAATACATAAGCATATAAAATCCCTTCCTCGTACACAGAGTGAGGAACAAATAAACTAAACCTAAGAAGTAGCATCAGAGAAAGTGGATGATGGAATCACACTGGATTCAAGTTCCAACTTCCTGGGAAACTGATGACATCTTACAAGAATTTAGAATCAGTAAGCTCTAGTTTCCTCAGTTATTCTTAAGGATAAAATTATCACTATCTTTCTGTAGATCATTAATTTGCTGGAGCGGGCACTAGTAAAGTCTCAATATGTCCTGTCACATGCTAGGTAGCCCAAGGGCATCTGCCACTCCAGGAACATAAAGAGCCTCAAACCATTCCATCAAGTCATGGGAATGAGGTCTATAATTGTTACTGGTATTTGGCATGTCAAATACGACACTGGTAGCTTGCCAGTCTCTGCCGTGTGGGTGGGATTCTCTTTTAGTCACCTGAAAACTCGAGCATTTATTGATGAATCACACTACCACTTAAGCGCATGACTGCAAAGAGGCCACGCAAGCTGGGATCTGATCAGTTCTTCGGCTGTGTGGAACTCTGAGGAGAGGAGAGTACTGATGTGGAAAATGGCAGCCCTCATGGCATGGGGGGTTCCTCTGGCTTCTTGCAAGGCTTTGCTGGGGTGGCGGCCCAGGACTAAAACCCACCATCCCTCCAGGATGCCTCGTGATCAGCTGGGCATAGGGAGAGCAGGCAGCAGCTCTGCCCCATATGTGTGAGTAGGAAAAGATTTGTGAGAGTTCATTTGTCACTTGTATCACTTGTCTTCCCGTTGTCCATTGATTTGCTCGAGCGGGCACCGGTAACATCTCCATATTTCCTGTTGCAAGCAAGTGTAGCCCAAGGGCATCTGCTCACTCCAGGGGCTTGAAGAGCCTCAAACCATTCCTTCAGGTCAGGGAATGAGGTCAATAATTTTTACTGTTTTTTGGCATATCAAATACAACATTGGTAGCTTGCCAGGCTCTGCCGTGTAGGTGGTATACTATCAGAAGGCTCTCATATTGAGCATTTACTGATGAACCTCAACAGGAGAGATTAGCTTTTCTCTTGGGTGGAGTTCTGAGGAGCTGTGGAGTCGGATGTTGAGAATGACTGACCATATGGTGTGGGGTTTCCTCTGGCTTCTTGCTAGGCTCTACTGGGATAATGGGCCATACTAAAACCTGCCTACAACTGTATAGAGTTTATAAATATGAAAGATCTTGTGAAGGACCTGGTCCTAACTTCTAGTACTATCTAAGACTGTTGTGCAGCCACTCTGTGGCAGCATGCTGGTGGAGCTGTGGGACTGGGGTGTCTCTCTTCCAGGGTTGCTGGCTGTGGTGGTTGGGAGCTCATAGCCACACCCACTGACATGGAGGTGGAGGAATGGGAGGAGGAGCCTAAATCCTGGCTCCAAATCCAGCCAGCATGGCTCCCCGCATGTGAGCAAACCCTTGGATCTATTTTGGACTCCGTCAGGGCTGGTTGAGCCCTTTACCGCCCCCAAAACTCCATGTGCTGCTTCCACATGGGGCCAAGTGGCACATCTCTGGGTCTCAAGTGGTTGGGTCTGAAGTGTCTCTCTTCCGGGCTTGCTGGCTGTGGTGGTTGGGAGCTTGCAGCCATACCTGCCAACATGGAGGTGGAAGAATGAGAGGAGGAGCCCAAATCCCCGCTCCAAGTCCAGACAGTGTGGCCCTCCCCCACGTTGAGTGAACCCTTAGACCTGTGTTGGACTTGTCCAGGGACTGGCCAAGCCCTTTACTGCGCCTCCGAACTCCATGTGAAAGGTATAAAAGAATAAAGGACTAAAGATTTCAAAAAGGCCCAGCAGCCAAGATTGATATATTTTAGTGAATAAAGAATAAAATATTTTTTACATCAAAGGGCACCATAAAATGTATATATAATCCAAAGATAGAGAAAAATTTAAAATATATAACAAAACAATGTAAATCTGACAGGGATAGAGGCAGAAAAAATGACTATTCAATTCCTGGGGAAAGAAAATAATCAATAGAAATCAATAAAAGTATATTAAACATTGATACATTTTATACAATAGCTTTACATGGTCATTTAATTTAACATTTACTATAAATCTTATCACTAATATTTCACTTACATGCTAATCTTTCCTTCAGTAGTGCAAAGTTGAATTACAATCATAAACTTGAATCACTGTCTGTATCACTGTCTTCCCGTTCATCATCGATTTGCTCGAGCGGGCACCAGTAACATCTCCATATGACCTGTCTCATGCAAGTAAAGCCCAAGGGCACCTACTTGCTCCAGGAACATAAAGAGCCTCAAACCATTCCATCAGGTCATGGGAATGAGCTCTATAATTGTTACTGGTATCTGGCATATCAAATACGACACGGGTAGCTTGCCAGGCTCAGCCATGTGGGTAGCATACTCTTGTAGTCATCTCAAAATCCAGCATTTATTTATTAACTGAGCAGTTGCTTAGGCCGTGCAAACCAGGCTGTGATAGGCTGGTCTGCTGGGTGGAGTTCTGATGAGGGGGAAGTCTGGATGTGGAAAATGGAGGTCCTCATGGAGTGGAGGGTCGTCTGGCTTGTTGTGAGGCTCTGCTGGGGTGGCAGGCCAGGGCTAGAACCTGCCACTCCTCCCGGGCACCTCATGAGCGGCTGGGCACAGTGAGAGCCAGTAGCAGCTCTGCCCCATCTGACCACTGACCCTTCATAAACTTGAATACAGGTACTATTACTAATGACACAAAAGGAGAGACCAGCTTGTAAAAGTAAGCAGCTTAGTTTTCAAAGGACAGTATGAGTATAGGCAGAATTGTCAAATTTTATATTCAAAGCAAAGAATAGATCTTGAGTTCCAAATAGTTTACAAACCTGATATATGTATCTGTATATTGCTTATTATGTTTTATAAGAATAAACAAACTGCTTAACATTGGTTAATACTGATAATTTATTTTTAAAGCAAAATAGAGTAAACCCTAAAGGCAAATAAAATTATATCATTAAAAATTGCATGATCGTTCTTATATATAACATAATATTTCAAAGTTAAATGTAGAAAGTTTTGAGTTCCCAGATACCTGAAATATAAACTTAACTTCTCTTCTGACTTCTTAGCTATCCTGACTTACTGTTTCTTAAACGTGAATGTACATAAGAATGCATTACTCTGAGCACAGAGGAGCCATGAGTAACTCCCCTGGTGCTAACCCATGGATAATGAAATTTTAATTTTATTGTTCGTTGTTGTGTTTATTATTTTACTACCTAATGTGTGAGTCATAGGACATCCTAGTACTATTTTTGACTCTGTGAAATACCTTCCTTGTGTTTTACACCAGAAAACGATTCATTGTACTGTTTGTCTTCCAGCAGATAGCAGACAGTATTTTGAATTTTGATATTTTATAGGCATCATGAAACCTTCTTTATACTATTTCAAATCATTACACAGTAGAAACTTTGCTAAGGGAAATCTTCTATTTATAAAAATAATAATCTTTATTTCTGTGGTAGGAACTCCCAAATAGTGCTCATAGGTCTGGGAGACCACTTTCGGTATTACTCAGCCAACCAACTGCACAGGTCAATGTCAGGGACTGAGGATATGATGCAGCTCATACCCTGCTGTGACAAGGACCACCATTGCCACCTCAGTGATGCTCAAAGGACCACTAGGGTCAAGCCTGGCAGTGATCAAGAGGGTCTTGCAGCACTGTGGATAGAATTGGGGTCTCTCACATGCAAAGTATGTGCCATGCTAACTAACTGCTTTGAGAGTGATCTAATATAAAGAAATTTTGCACAATTGTTCAAAGATGAGCATGTTAAGTTTTTAATGCAGTGATGGTACACAACTTGGTGGATGGATATAAGATTAAAATTCTGACATGTTATCTTTAATTTTCCTAAATAAATTTGTCATTTTCCTAACTTGCTGCAAAAGTCTCACATGACTTGAATTTTTTTTCTTCTTTGATTTTTTTTTAAAATTTTATTGTAACATCGTGAGATCACTATCACTATTACTATCTTCCCGTTCATCATCGATTTGCTCGAGTGGGCTCCAGTAACATCTCCATATGTCCTGCCTCATGCTAGTAGAGCCAAAGGGCATCTGCTCACTCCAGGAACATAAAGAGCCTCAAACCATTATATTAGGTCATGGGAATGACCTAACATAATTGTTACTGGTATTTGGCATATCAAATACGACACGGGCAGCTTGCCAGGCTTGCCGTGCGGGTGGCATACTCATGCAGTCACCTCTAAATACAAACAAAAAACCAACCAAAGCACTAACCCGTTAGGGAGGGCGTTTGCCTTGCATGTGGCTGACCAGGGTTCCATCCCCAGCATCCCATAGGGTCCCCCAAGCACCACTAGGAGCGATGCCTGAGTGCAGAGCCAGGAGTCAGCCTTGAGCATCACAAGGTGTGGTCCAACCCCCAAAAAAGACACCAATCCAAGACTAGAGTGAACGTAGGGCGACAGTCCAGCCAGTCACACTTGCTCTGCCTGGGGCTTACATGTTCGAGCCTCAGCATATGGTGGTCCCCCTGAGCCCACCATGAGATAGACGCTTACAAAGCTGTTCCTGATTGGGTTTCAGTCATAAGTGTTCCAGTTCCCATCCCTCCACCACTGCACATTTCCCACCACCAATGTCCCCATATTCCCTCCCCAGTCCCCCATCCTGCCTCTGTAGCAGGCAGCTTCCTCTTCTCTTGCTCTGTATCTCTCTCCATCTTCCCACACACTCCCTTCTCTCTCTCTCTCTCTCTCACACACACACACACACTATCTCTCTCCCTCCTCTTACACATACTTGCCATACATAGCTCTAGAGTTTATCATTTATATTCCTTTGCATATATTCAATGATCAGTTCTAATCTGGTGTTAACATTTCCAACAATTAATAGAACACTCATATACATTTATATCCCACAAATTAATGCAGTCATTTTATATCTGTATTTTTTCCTTCTGACTGATTTCATTAAGCATGATAATCACCATGACCATCCATTATTAGGCAAGTTTCATGACTTCGTTTTTTTCCTGACAGCTGCATAGTATTCCATTGTGTAGATATAACATGATTTCTTTCTTTAGTCAGTCTTCTTTTCTTGGCACCAGGTTGTTTCCAGATTCTGGCTACTGTGAATAGCCCTGCAATGAATAGAGAAGTGCAGATAGACATGGGGGCAGAGCTGCTACCAGCTCTCCCTGTGCCCAGCCACACACGAGGCACCCGGGAGGGATGGCAGGTTCTAGCCCTGGCCCGCCACCCCAGCAGAACCTCACAACAAACCAGACGAACCCCCCCACTCCATGAGAGCCGCCATTTTCCACATTCAGAATTCCCTCTCGTCAGAACTCCACCCAGCAGACCAGTCTATTACAGCCCGACTCATTGAACCCACCCTGCAGCAGTCTTTTTCAAGTCTGGCCCAAGTATGCTGATCCAGAGACTCACAGACATGGGGCAGAGCTGCTACCGGCTTTCCCTGTGCCCAGCCACTCACGAGGCACCCGGGAGGGATGGCAGTTTCTATCCCTGGCACGCCACCCCAGCAGAGCCTCACAACAAGCCAGACAACCCCCATTCCATGAGGGGCCGCCATTTTCCACATTCGGACTTCCTTGACTACAAGAGTATGCCACCTGCACAGCAGAACCTGGCAAGCCTCCTGTGTTGTATTTGATATGGCAAATACCAGTAACAATTATAGACCTCATTCCCATGACATGATGGAATGGTTTGAGGCTCTTTATGTTGCTGGAGCAAGCAGATGCCTTTGGGCTCTACTAGCATGAGACAGGACATATGGAGATGTTACTGGTGCCTGCTCGAGCAAATTGATGATGAACGGGAAGACAGTGATACAGTGATACAGTGATACAGTTTTTGGGTCTCCAGGATATATTCCCAGAAGTGGTATTGCTGGGTCAAGTGGGGAGTTCACTATCTAGTTTTTTTTTTTTTTAGAAACGTTGATATTGTTTTCCAAAAAAGCTGGAGCTGTTGGTATTCCCACCAACAATGGACAAGAGTCTCTTTTTCCTTACACCTATGCCAGCACTGGTTATTCTTGCTCTTCGGATGTGTGTCAGTCTCTATGGTGTGAGATAATATCTCATTGTTGCTTTGATTTGCATTTCCCTGATGATTATTGTTGAAGAGCACTTTTTCATAAGCCTTTTGGCCATTTTTATTTCTTTCTTGAGGAAATTTCTGTTCATTTCTTCTTCCCATTTCTTATGGTGTTGGATTTTTTCTTGTAAAGTTCTACCAGCATCTTGTGTATCTTTGATATTAACTCCTTATCAGATGGGAAATGGGTAATTATTCTTTCCCATTCTGTGGACTGCCTTGATTCTTGGGCACAGCTTCTTTTGAGGTGCAGAATTTTTTCAGTTTCTTATAATATCATGTATATATATTTGCTTCCATTTGCTTTGTCAGTGGTGTTTCATCTTTTAAGATGCCTTTAGCTTCAATGTCATAGAGGTTTTGCCTATGTTTTCTTATATGTACCTTATAAATTTATTTTTTGATGTTGAGATTTTTACTCTATTTTGATCTGACTTTTGTGCATGGTTTTAGAAAGAGATCTAAGTTCATTTTTTTCACATATAACTACCTAGTTTTTCCAGAACCACTTCTTGAAGAGGATTTTTCTTCTTTGATCATTTTATCTTCTATACTTCACCACCCCCATCAACATAATTGATCATTGGTCTAACTATAGTAAGTAGATATATACTAATAAGTCAAATATAATCAAACTTAAAGCAAAATACAGCATTACAAAAGTGAGATGAACACATCTGTATCACTTGTCTTCCCGTTGTTCATCCCGTTGTTCATTTGCAACGAGCGGGCACCAGTAACATCTCCATATGTTCTGTCACATGCTAGTGTAGCCAAAGGGCATCTGCTTGCTCCAGGAACATAAACAGCCTCAAACCATTCATCAGGTCATGGGAATGAGATCTACAGTTGACTCCAAATCTACATCTGTATAAGAATTATTATAACTCCAAGACAATAAGGTGGGTAGGTATGTATGGAGAAAGAGTCAGAAACAGAGAGAGAGAGAGAGAGAGAGAGAGAGAGAGAGAGATTTCCTTTTTCAATTCAGGATTCTGTTATGTCATGGTCATGCTCCAATTGTTATTGGCTTGATATAATATCAGAAGAGATTGAAGTTCTTTCTCATACACATCATCTTGTTTTTTAAGACAAAAATGTTTGTCACAGTTTTTCTATTTTCAATTGTCTCTATCTTTTTGACCTCAATATACCTGAACAATATTTTTATAAATATGATAGTGGATATCAGAGTCACTCATATGTCTCATTCTTGACATTTGATTTGTTTCTTACAAAAGCACTTGTTTTAGTTGAAATAGTAAATAACATGGACTAATTAATTGTCTCACTAACCAAACCTCATAATCTTTTCAGAAATCCAGAAAACACCATTCACAATTCAAATAATTGCAAAAAGTTAAAAAAAGTGATGATTAATTAACAAAAAAATATCTTAACACTACCCTAGGAACTCTTTTCACATTGGTAACAAAATTTTCTTGCAGTGCATTTTAAAATAAAATTTAAAAAACCTATTATTCAGCTCTATTTTTCCCCCAAACCTTATGATTTTTACTTTTTAAAGAACATAATGTACATTTCCTTATTTGATCATTGGAGTATTAGGTTTATTATTTGCACTTTCTATATGAAGGGCATTAAATTATATGAAGCTGAAACTCACTGGCAGAAAAACCAACATTCAAAGGCTGGTCCAACCAGTATTTTCCATCAACGACACAACATTTCATGATGAGCTAGAGATAATGAAGATAATAATGATAATGAAAAATATTCAAAGAGTTTTATGTATGACATTTTTATTTCTGCAAAAATATCTTTTCCTTTATGCCCAAACATAAATGACAGGCCATGTTTCATGATCTAGAGAAAAGAAATTATTCTTCCAATGTTTCCCCTAGGCTTTTTTCTTGCACGCTAAGAAATAATTTTCAGTGTTTTTTTTTCTTTAACTGTAAATAAGATTACAAGAGAGAGTATTCAACCAAAACAATTATAATTGGCCACAAACATAATCCAATAACCTCATTTCACCCATATTGTTAAAAGATCTAATTGGACTTGCACACACAGCCACCAGCTAAATGTATTGCTGTATGCAAACAGTGAATTCAATTTCTTCCATAAACATCCTTTTGCAACAGTGGTATACATAAAAGAAGAAGGCAGGAGAGTTCTGCAGTATAAGCTGCAAAGTCTGTTCATTTTTCTCTTGCTCTAAGTATACCCTTAGACCTTCACAAAAATGAAAAGAAAATATTAGAAAAGGAAAAGAAAATAATTTGTATATACGCTTAAATCACTTATAGACTCTTAAAAATGAGATTGGTAAATAATAAATAGAAATATATTTTGCAAAGCTCATTAGAAATCAGAAAGACTCTTCCCCAGTCTTCCCCTGAACACATGGTAAATATTACACATCTCTGTGCATTAATCTGAAGGCTGTAGATCTTCTTTGTCTTGGTGGCTATTTACCATCTAGAATTTATCAGCATATATTTTTCTCTTTAAAAATATCAAAATATAGTAAAAGCTTATTTTTCAGATACTATTGACTTGGAAGTGTAGCCATTCAGTCTGATAGTTTTCTCAACAGATATGCTAAACAAGCAAACAAAGCAAATAAACAACGCTGAGTCTGGATTTTTTGCTCTTAGTCAATCTTCTGCAACCGGGGACAGTAAGTGCTTCCAGCCTTGCCGCGTTCTTCTCACTGATTCAGGAAGAAAGTGATAAGTGTGCTTTTCTTTTATGAATTGTGTATAAATAAAAATGAATGACTTTTTTAAAATGTGAAATACACACATCTGTGAAAATGTTCAATAAAACAATGGAACAAATATGAATGTAAACAAATAGAAAAAGAGAAATTGTATCTTGTCTCCAAATACACATTGCCATCTATCTTTCTTAGGACATGTTCTTAGAAATTTTGTTTATTCAGTTTTTTTTCAGCTTTGGAGGCTCCTAACTAAACCTCTGAATTGAGTGTTCCAATTTCAGATTATTGGTCATTTCAATTCATCCAAATTATAGAGCTTGTGGGGCCGGAGAGATAGCCCAGTGGGTAGGGCGTTTGCTTTGCACGCGGCTGGCCTGTGCAAGCAGGGGTTCAATCCCTGGCATCCCATATGGTTCCCCTAGCACCGCCAGGAGTAATTCCTGAGTGCAGAGCCAGGAGAAACCCCTGAGCATTGCCAGGTGTGACCCAAAAAAGCAAAAAAAAATATAAAGAGCTTGTCTGCCAGCCATACTAATGATCTGAATTGACAAGATAGAGAGTTGGAAACTTTTATGATAACATAAAAACATATGTTTCTTACAGAAAGAATAAACAATTTTTATATAAATTTTATTTAAAATTTTTTGAAACACACCTTATGTTTCTTCATTCTGCTCATTTTTATTGGGATTTTTTATATATATTCTGTGTCTGGATTTATCATTTAAAGAGCTACTTAATATTCATCAGTCAACTTAAGTTTCAAGAGAAAGACAACTTGCCTTTCTCGTCATTTCTTTTTGTTTTGAGTTTCCTCAGTACACATTGTATAATTATTATTCAATTTGTATCTTCCTAAAATTGTTTCTCCTCATTTATTTAAGCAACTACAGGAAGCAGGATAATTATAATTTGAGTTGTTAGTGTACTAATATAAACATAAATTATTTATAAAGTTAATAGTCCTGTTGGAGATTTGATTTATAAGCCTCAAACAGGTAATAACAATAAAAGACAGTGTATGATTTTTAAGGAAGCAGTTTGTACATCTAATTGCCAGTGTTATAAGAATGGAAATAACAGAATATGATATTTGGAGAAGGTAAAAAATAAGTTGAAGGACATTATATGGTAACATGTGAGATGGGAACTTTCAGATAAGGGCTTTATCATTTCAAAATTAGAAACAACAACATTCAAAATTAGAAGAAAACACACAAAGACTGAGCTACGGTGTAGGACAGACACGAAACTTTGGAAACAAGTGAGACCTGAGAAACATGTCTAAAGATCAGTAGCTTTCAACCTTTTTATATCTTCTGACAGAAAATGGTCTGCTGAAGGGTTGTGGAAAACCACTGCTTGAGAACAAGTCTTAATAAGATTAAGAGAGGGTGTTGTTTTATACCCACTAAAGAATTAGGGTTATATAATAGTTTGTACATGTTTAGAAGTTTTCCAGAAAATATCAAACATATTTAGGAGAGGGAATGATGTAGGCAGGCAGACAGCGTGGGGAGGGGGCACATGGCATGAATCTTTTCCCTAAGGATGTCAAGAGCACCTTTTGGAACCAGGAACCAAGACTTGACAAGACTCATTAACCAAAGACAGGCCCTGAGGAAGCTGAATACACCTTCTTGACCCAGTCCTTAATCCCACCGACCTTCGATGACTCAGCTTGCAGGAGAATCCAGGACATTCTAGCCCAAGAGGATAAAAACCCATTTGAAAATCAGTTGGGGTTCTCCATCTTTGGTGTAGCCTGTGTTCTCCCTTGAGCATGTTACTCTCTTTCTTTTCTCCCCCTTCCCTTTCCTAAAACCTTCTTAATAAAATCTGTAAAACTTCACTGCTCATCAACTCCTGAAAATTATTTTTCTGTGATAAAGACAAGAACCCTGAGGCAACCCTGGCTAAGGCCTAGGACAACTTTCCTTTCCTGCAAAGAGCAATTCCTTGCTCCTGCCTGAGTCCATAGCTCCCAAAAAATCTTGGGTGGTGGGGATCAACTCCTGTGCCAAGAGATCAAGTGGACATCAAGTGTGCTTGACAGCCACCTCGTGGGGCTGGTGGGGCTCAGTTCACACCATGCATGGGCTCATCACAAAATTTATCAGTCCTAAGCCTGCCCAGCAACCCTGGGAGGGCAGAGGCGACTGGGAAGAAAGCGACCATCTCTCTCCCCTTCCAGCCTCACATAAGCTACCCATGAGGCCCACCTGCATCAGGAATACTGGGCATTTGTAGCTGCTAAATATAGTGAATATACGTTAGTACACATCATATTTACAGAATATGGTAAGAAACAGCAATATCAATGTGTCAATGAGAAAAAATGATTCTAAGTTGAGGATGTTCATATATAACAGACAGATAAAGAGGAACTAGGAACAAGTTTGGGGAAAATAAGAAAACAAGAAAATGCCAAGCCCTGAACTCTCCCAAAGATTTTTGGGGGGTAACTTTTTTGGGGTTCACCTGGTGATGCCCAGGATTTACTCCTGGCTCTGCACTCAGGAAATTATACATGATTCCCAGGATCAAACCTGGGTCAACCTCATGAAAGGCAAATGCCCTACCTCCTGTATTATCTCTCTGGCCCCACTATCCCAAAGACTTGAGGATTATATCCCTTTGAGATCAAATACTGAGCTTTACTAGAGAAGGAAAAATAATCTACCACCTAAATGTATAAATAGAGGCACTACCCAAAGAAGTGTAGAGCCCTAAGGAAAGAAGAAACTTCAGGAAAAGATAAAGGCCATAATAAGAATGTTAAAGGACCATCAAGAGCCCAAGACTTTTTCAACTGTGATAAAGGCCCAGATTAACTTTTCTGTTTGCAGAGAATTTCAGGAAAAGGCAATTTGGACATGTCTTGAGGCATGCTATCTCTACCCTGGGGACTAACTCACCCCTCTGCCTGAAGTGCTATCTCCTTTCTTTGATTTTATGGTTCCTTCTCTGCACCTTCTCCTCCTCCAAATTGATGATTTGCCGTGATGTCTTTTTAAAAATCTCTCTCTCTCTCTCTCTCTCTCTCTCTCTCTGTGTCTCCCCTTTCCCTCTCCTCACCTATTCCTATGTGAAAAATTTAAAATAAAACATTCTCTTCACTGCTTTGTCTCCTCTTGAAATTTTTTCTCCACAAGGGAAGTAACTTTTTTTCAAATGCTCATACATTTTTCAAATGCCTGCACTGAGGTTAAGACTAACTTTCCTAGGCAGGGAGTGAGTGATAAGGTAATGGGTAAGGTCTTGCACGCAGATCCGGATTCAATCCCAGTATTCTATATGGTTCTCTGAGCAGCACTATCAGGTGTAATTCCTGAGTACAGAACCATGAGTAACCCCTGAGCACCACTGGATGTGACCCTAAAATGAAAAAAAAAAACAGACTAACTTTACTTTCCCGAAAAGAATGACCTCTCTCCAACCATAGTGCACTTATCCCCAAGAACTTGGGTGGTGAGGATCAGTTCCTGTGTCAGACAGCATAGACTTCAAGCACATCTAGATAGATACCAAAGGTGCTGGTGAGATAGGAGAGTCTGTACTGCATAGCGTAGATGTTTATAGCAGGTTTTACCCATCTTTACTCATGTCAAGCTTCTTCCTTGGTAATCAAGGTGATGTAGGCAGGCAGACATGGGTTCCCCACATGGCAATGAATTCTTGCTCTAAGGCTGTCCAGAGTCACCTTTTGGAACCAGGAACCAGGACTTTATGAGACCCATTAAACCAACAACAAACCCTGAGGGAGCTGGACCAACATTTCTCTGCCCAGCCCTTAATCCAGCTACATCCAGGACAGAAGATCAAGCAGGAACAAAGGTCAAGAAAAGGAGATTTTCAAAGAAGACCATTCCCAAAGTCTACTCCCCTTGGCAATGGCCCTAGCAACCTAGGTTGAAGTCCTATATGGGAGTAGATTGGGGAGAAATCTATAAAAGTCATCCTGGCCAAAGGTCAGTGTACACATGCTGCCTGAGCACACATGGCCGAAGCGTGCCCGAGCACGTGTGTCGCCCGCATCTCCCCTCTTGAGATGTGTACTCTCTCTCTCTCTCCCTCTCTCTCTCTGTCTCTCTCTCTCACTTTTCCTCCTCGTTCCCTTTCCTAAAACCTCCCTTAATAAAATCTGTAAAACTGCTCATGGACTCCTGAAAATTCTTTTTCTGAGAGGGAAGACAAGAAGCCTGAGGCAACCCTGAGTAAGGACTGACTTTCCTTTCCTGCAAAGAGCAATTCCTTGCTCCAGCCTGAGTCCATGGCTCCCCGAGATTATCTGGTGGTGGGGATCAGCTCCTGTGCTGAGAGATCAAGCTGACATCAGGTGTGGCTTGACGGCCACCTCGTGGGGCTGGTGGGTCTCAGGCCCAGCCGTCAGGAGCTCATCCATCGCATACTTTATCTGTCCTTAGCCTGCCTAGTGGGTCCTGGGCGGCAGAGGAGGCTGGGAAGAAAGCAACCATCTGTCTTCCCTTCTGGCCTCTCATAAGTCACCCGTAAGGCCCACCTGCATCAAATGTGGGAAGTCAGAGAAGTGGAAACCTCCTCAAAACTAATTCCCTTGCACCCCACTTCAGCCAAGTCAGCTGAAATTCTTGAGGAGACACCTACAGCTAGGTGATCTGGAATATAATTTGAGAACCGAGAACTGCCTGGATAACCCTTCCTTCTCCTACTGGGGAGTCATCTCTCTCTACTACAACACCAGGGCAGAACCAAAGCCAAAAAACAAAACAAAAGCACTAGTAACAGAACTGAAGGGCATGGATGGTAGGTGAAATAAGAAAAAAATGAAAGAAAAAGATGCACTTCATTGGGAAACATCAGTATTAGAAGTGAGTTAAAGATCAGATACAGAAAACCATCAACAAAGAATAAAAGATGGAACAGTAGAAAGGAAGAGTGAGTGAATTAGAAAATTTAGAAATATTCAGCACAATATTGCTACTGGGCACAGAAATTCAAGTTGAATTTTATTTCTCAAGTTGCACATGTGGGGGGAGTTTAACAAGGTAAGAGTCTGTTGCTAGGGTGGTTGCCTAGGGATAGAGTTGGGATTGGTAGATGGTCTTCTTTGAAATTCATTTCTTGGCCTTTGCTCCTGCTGGAGCCGTCTCTCAGTGGGATATTCAGCTTTCTCTAGGTCTGTTGGTCCCAGATGAAGTTTTATCCAGCCTTAATTCCTGTGCTCACAAGGGGCTTTGTGCAGCCTTGGAGCTTTGGTCTTATTACTTCCCAGGAATCACACTGCCAGAGGGGCATTCCCTGTTTAACTGCCTGCCTCAAATTTGATCAACTGGGACTGGGAATTAATGCTTACTATCCCGTGTCTCAGTGGAGCCACTGATCTAACTCCTGGGGGTCTAGGTTGGTTTCCATTCCCTCCCCACCAAATAGACAAAAGAGAAAACTGGTAATAACAGAGTTCTTTCTTGGAGAAAGAATTTGATAACGACACAGTGTAAGTAGTAACAGAGATATTTATTAAGGATACAGGATGCACTGGTGATTTTGCTGCATGTGTTGACATCAGAGTTTCAAACACTGGATTTGAGGATACAGTTTTTATGAAGTAAGATAACTAAGGAAGAGAGTATATTCAGAAGGGGCTGGCATGTGTAGCTTGAATGAAGCAGTTGCTAAAGATGTTTGTGCATATATATCAAGTGCATGCTTATTCTTACTTTACATATATCGTGAGCATCTAATTATACACCTAGAAGACATGTAACTTCACATGAATTTGGGATTTAATGATATGGTAAGTGAAATAATCTGTTTATCTAGAAGTTGATAAGATAGAGAGTAGCTTAGAGTCTCAAGGCCATGTTGTTTTCTTTAAGACACAGGAAATAGTTCTTGCTGTTTCTTATAGTTCTTGTCCACACTCTGTTTTCTGTAAAACAATAATTTTGTTATTTCTAAAGCCCAATACAACTGTGTCCTTAGTTAACTTGCTAATGCTTGCAAGTTGTTAAATAACAGAAATCTTACTGAGCTTGTAATCTTACTGAGCTAGCCAATCTTACTGAGCTAGCCAAAGATCAATATTAGACAAGGACAACTGTCCTTGGTGCAAAATTTAAAGATAAGGACTTATTTTTCCTTAGTTTGCTCTTTCTATACAAAAGCCCAACCCTTGCTTTGTTTAGATTTGCATAAGAAGTGGGTGTGTTTGTCAAAGCAGGCCTTGGGGATTTTATTGTTTATTCTAGTAGCGACTAGTATCAAATCTACTCTTCCCTATAAAAGCCTATTCTTGTCATCATGGAGAAAAGCTGGTTACTCTCAGCATATGAGTCTACCATTACCTAACCTGCTGATTGTTGGCTGATGGCACAAAATTTCTCATCTATATTGTTGGGGTTCAATGGGATCCCAATGAATATTATTAGGCAGGTTCCTCTGGTGTGTTCAGGGCCAATGACCATCTCCCAATTGATGGACAAAAGTGTGGGGCCACAGGTTTGTTGGTACTCAGTGGTCAATTAATCCAGGTAAAGTCAGCTAGTTATAGAGACATCATGAAGGGCTGGGGGTAGGGATGCAGACAAGTAGTAAATAATGAACAGATATACATCTCCTTCCTTCTGGGACAATCTCCTAGAGGATCCACCTAAGGGCAGAATTCCATCTACGGTTATAGCACTTTAACTTTCTTCAAGAGATTCACCCAAAGGTCAGATTTCATCTAGGGGCTTATCACTTTTCCATTTCCTATACATATTAAATTTGTTTTCCAATAATAGTTTTAGTCATTTTGTACAAACACATTTTGTATATTATTAGTCATGTTTTACAAACACATTTTGTACAAACACAGTAAGAGATGAACACTTTTATCCTCACACTGGATAAACTTAACATTGTCTCTCTATACTCATGGTTGTTGCAGGTCACCTAAAAGCCTCTGCATTTGCCCTGGATTGCCGCCTGCAATCATTTCGTAGATAAGGGGATAGTTTAAATGTGGCAGTTTATCTGACCATGTATTCTGTACTGGCTGGTATAAATATTCTCTCATGCTACCACAATCATCGTGGGATTAGCTAGATCTTATCAGCATATTTGCCTGGCCACGTTGGATCTTTAAGTAATTAGCCCAGAGAGAAATGTTGTTTGCCTCCGAGCAAGCAAGCATGGCTCCCTGATAATTCAAAAGGCAACTAAAATACAAAACTGCCGTGAAGTAGACGGAGACTCTTGTGAAGGCTTGGAGAAATATTTAACTGGCATTAGTATTAGTCTTTGGTACAGAGACATGCCATCTCAGAAACCCCCTTCTCTACCCTATAAAGGCATTTCCAGGCAGATCTTGGCTCAAATCATTAGCATATAATAAGGCCTAGGTGAGGTGCTGGGAGAAATTACCTAAGGGCATTTGACCCTTCCTGCTTCCCATAATAGTGGGAGGTCTGACTTGCAGAGGTATAAAACCAACTTGCTTCCTCTCTATCCTCGCTCTTTTGGGGTTCTCTTTTTTGGGCTTTCTCTTTGTGAGCTCTCACCCTTCTTGGGAGTCTTGTCTTTTGTCTCCTCTTTACAGGGCCTTTACACGTGGTGGCCGCCATCTTGGCCTACACTGGCTGGGGTTCTAGCCGGGAATCCTAAGCACAGGGGTTTTATCTATTGCTGACTTGCATGCCTGAACCTGTGATAAGTAAAGCCTTTTAAAACTTCATTGGATTCCTGAGTCTTCATCCATTCCCCGCCTGCCTCAGAGATAGAAGGGAACTTGCTTCCCAGCACTGTTGGGGACCCGGCTGCGTCTCCAACACATGATGAAGGGTGATTTTTTTCTGTGGACATTTTACCAATGTCCCAGACTATGGTCCTTAAGCCAAGTTAGTTTTTCTAACCAAAAAGGGTCCTTAGTCACTTCTTTATGGGTCATGTCAGAGTTTTTACCTGATATGACCTTATTACCTTATTAGATTTCTTCAGGCCCTTAGCTTGTCCCATGTCGAGGCTAGGGCAGCATACTCACCACTTGCCCTGGGTCAAGTCAAGTGTATAGGCAGAACCTTCCTTCTGGGAGTGCAAGGAACTAAGATCATTCAAATGAGATTTAAGTGTGGTAAATATGATGGATGCTCAGGAATAAATGTTTCAGAGTCATTTAATTCTTATATTGCAAAACGTACCATCAACTCTTTTCCTGTGTCTATAAAAAAAAAACTGACATTGTTCTAACATAGAAATATGAAAAGGACATTAAGAAAATAGAAAAGCAGTATTTCACTTACAATACAAAAATCCAAAGTCCAAAGCCATCAGGTATAACTTTGTAAGTTGCTCTGATTAGGAGATAATGTGACTAACAGCTAGGTTAAGAAGGGCATACGGAAAGGTTAAAGTTAAACACAGAGGAGCCCTAGGGGAATAGGCTGGGCCTCCAGGAGCACTGGACTGGGTGCGATTCAATTAACCTCTATTCCCTGCAGAACAACCAGGCCTAGGACTGAAATCCAAAGCTATATGTTATTTCTTATAGCACTGGATCTCGAACTGAGTTTTCCAGCTACAACATCGCTAAAATATATCATTGATTTGTTTAACAATTATTGCATCAGTCAACATCCCATATAGCAAGTAGAATGTATTTTAAGAAAATTTACAAAAGAGTATGTCTTCACAATTAGAGTGCGGTGCTATGTCAATAGCCTAAGAAAAGAAATAGTATTTCAGATAAAACCACCTTCTTTTAGTGACGTTTACTAAATTTATTTAGCTACTGCCACTTAAAGAAAAAAAAAATCATTCAGTGTCCATATGCCTTCTTCAATTAAATGGAAAGTTAGCTACTCTTTCTTGCCTTTAAATATTTCTCCATGACTTATTTTCCCCTAGCACTCTTAGATAAGAGAGTGGCATTACATACTTTAGCAACAGCTTCAGGGGAAATCAGGATGTTCTTATGAATATTTTTATAGTGCTCACCAGAAAGTTCCAGATTGACTAGTTCAGATTCCCACTTTGAGGAGAATTTGAGAGAGCCATTAGTTTAGGTATTTGTTTTGGTAGGACTGGGTATGATAGTCTGTTTGGGGTAAATTATTTCCTTTTGTTTTGACACAGTGAAAAATAGAATCTTAATTATCTTTAGAAAATAATGAGTGGAATAGTTGTGTTCCTCTGTGAATATTGAAGTAGAGGGAGGATGGGAGCAGCACCAAATATTCTGGTTTATACAAATGGTTTATATAATTAGTTATTTAAAAATCTCAGCAATTAAAATGTTAGCCTAAGAAATAGTACATTGGGCAGGGCCTTGTATGAGACTGACCCAGGTTTGATCTCTGGCACCCCATATTGAGCCAACCAGGAGTAAAGCCAGGACTGAGCCCTGAGCACCACTAGGTATGGTTCTCAAACCAAAAGTAATGAACTAAATCTCAGCAACATGAGGGATGAGTAGTCAGATAGATCATGGAAGCAGCTTAGAGGTGGGAAGAGCAGCATGTAAAAAAGCACAGACAACATTCTCTTTGACCAACTTCCATAACTCCTTGGGCGAAGATCAGGAAAGCAGCCATTTTCATTCATGTGTTGACCTTAGAAAAAAATAACAAAGAGCCACAGAAGTTACAGAGCTTGAGAGGCAGACTGCAAAGCATCAGCAAGAGACCAGGAGGACCAGGTGAACTTCCAGACATAGACCAGCAAGAGCACTGCATGGGCCAAGTCATAGCATGCACAGAAATTATTGAGGAGACAGAGTGAGACCTGATATGGAACATGAGGGGATCCTAAACTTCCTTCCCAAAGCTATTAAATAATTACAACTTAATAAACATCTGGAGTTGGTGTACTGATTATACATCCAAAAATTCAAGAACCCACAGAGGAGTAAAATGCTGTAACATCTCTAAAATTTATATTTTGAAATTTGAAATTTGAAATGCTCTGAAGATGATGTTATGAAGTAGGCCCACGGGAGACAATTACATTAGGGAGAAATGAATTAGAGCTGTATTGGAGAAAATTTGCCACTCCAAAATACGTGTTGAGGCATAATGATTATTTTTGGCTTTTTACATTTTGTAACTTCAGGCATAGGGAGAATCTTGCAACCTGAGTGAGGTGTCATTATTTTTAAGAGATATTTGCACATGTAAAGATAATTTTGGTTGTTAGGGTATTTTTGTTTATTTTTAATTAGAAAAGAAAAATGATCAAATCTTTAAGCTGCATAAAATCATTCCCCTACTCATTGTAACTTTCCTTATAATCTGCCGTGGCTTAATTTTCTTTCACTGTAACATACTTTGATGTAGGCAGGTAGATAGGAAGATATCCCATGGTAATGGAATTCCCAGAAAATAACCCCCAACATAGCAAACACCCACCTTGTGAGCTCAGGAACTATGACCTTATAAGACTTCACCTGATGCCAGCACAAACTGAGAATACCATCCCCTTCCTAGAGACTCACAGACATGGGGTGTCGGGGACAATGCCGGGGTCCCCCAACAGTGCCAGGTGCGAGTTCTCTTCTACCTCCAAGCTGGTGGGGAATGGATGAAGACTCAGGAATCCGATGCAGTTTTAAAAGGCTTTACTTATCACAGGTTCAGGCCTACAAATCCCCAATAGGGAAAACCCTGTGCTTAGGATTCCTGGCTAGAACCCTGGCCACGTGTAGGCCAAAATGGTGGCCACCACGTGTGAAGGAAGAGGAGACAAAGACAAAACTCCCAAGAAGGATGCGAGCTCACAAAGAGAGAGCCCAAAAAGAGAGACCAAGAGAGGAAGCAGGCTAGTTTCATACACCTGAAACTCAGACCTCCTTCCTATTATTATGGAAAGCAGGGAGGGTCAAATGCCCTCAGGTATTTTCTCCCAGCACATCACCTAGGCCCTTTTAAATGCTAATGCATTGAGCCAAGATCTGCCTGGAAAAGCCTTTATAGGGTAGAAAGGGGTTTCTGAGATGGCATGTCTCTGTACCAAGTCTAACAGACTGCACCCTTATCTCTGAAGTGATTTGCAGGAGGCAACCCAGAGCAGATGCAGAGGCTCTTAGAGGAATCCTGCAATATGGGGCAGAGCTGCTACTGGCTCTCCCTGGGCCCAGCCGCTATGAGGCACCCGGGAGGGATGGCAGGTTCTCCCCTGGCCCACCACCCCAGCAGAGCCTCGCAATAAGCCAGACGACCCCCACTCCATGAGGGCCTCCATTTTCCACATCTGAACTTCCCCCTCGTCATAACTTCACCCAGCAGACCAGCCTATCACAGTCGGCTCATCGAGATACACCCTGCAGCAGTCCTTTTAAATTATGGCCCAGGTATGTTGATCCAGAGACTCACAGACATGGGGCAGAGCTGCTACTGGCTCTCCCAGTGCCCAGCCATGCACGAGGTGCCCAGGAGGGATGGCGGGTTTTAGCCCTGGACCGCCACCCCAGCAAAGCCTTGCAACAAGCAAGATGACCCCCATTTCATGAGGGCCTCCATTTCCACATCCGGACTTCCCCCTTGTCAGAACTCCATTCAGCAGACAAGCCTATCACAGCCCGGCTCGCATGCTGTTCATCAATAAATGCTGGTTTTAGAGATGACTACAAGTGTATGCTACCTGCACAGCAGAGCCTGGCAAGCCAAATACCAGTAACAATTATAACCTCATTCCCATGACCTGATAAATGGTTTGAGGCTCTTTATGTTCCTGGAGCAAGTGGGTGCCCTTGGGCTCTACTTGCATGAGACAGGACATATGGAGATGTTACTGGTGCCTGCTCGAGCAAAAGCGATGATGAACAGGAAGACGGTGATACAGTGAATTGAGAAATAAATTTCAATATTAGAAACCAGAAAATTTGTACAGGAATGGTTGGTTAGACTGAGAATAACTCTCTAAAAGATATTAGGACAGGACGTATAATCAGAAATCATTTTCACAGAAGTATGACTCAAGGGTTTCGTCCATGAGAGAATTTATTGACCATCCTGACACCCACAGCACTGAAAATTGCCCTGTCTAGAATTGAGCTTCACTTTTATTTTTTTTCTTTATAAAAACCGTTCCTTTGAGCCTACAGTTATGATGATTTTTTCAGGATGTGAATCCAGCATCTTCTCAGATCATATCAGCAAACAAATGAAATTTAGACTACTGAAACTTAGGAAGCTCTTAAAATGTTTGTGGGTACTAGAGATGGAGCTTTTTTTTTAATGTACAGTTTAAGTCTTTAACCACTATGCTCTTCTACCTCTCATCTAGAAGCATATCTAAACTCTGTTTGGATTCAAGGTCTTAGTACATGCTGAGGTGATTAATTGGCTTCCCTTTAGTCTTTGAGTAGAACGTTAATGTACAGAGAGCAGAATTGTCTTATTAATGCACAAGAATTTTTCTTACCTAAAGTAACAAATCAGTGTCAACACTGAAAGGAAAATCTAGGGAACTAATGGCTAGTCTGTTTTAAGGGAAGAGATAAAAGGGAGAAAAGTAATTGTTTTTTCAGAAGGCTTGATGGGAAATGGGAAAGAGCTAAGCACAGACTGATGTCTTTGCTGTTATTGCTAATAAATCTTGCAGTGCATTTTTCAGTTGTTAATTACTTAAGGTATTTTGGGAGGAATAAAACCAAAATCACCAAGGGGTTAAAAATCTACTAAAATGGAAATAGAGTTTGGCTTCAAAGTTAGGTGCTTAGGACCATGGATAGCGTGTGCAGCGAGCACTCTTACTAGGCTAAGTATCAGGTGGGGTTCTGGTTATCAGACCCAGCTAGAATAAGGGAAAGGCGAGCACCTTAGCCCACTTCATTTTTCTTTGGCCATGGTTTAAAACTGAAGTTGGATTTGAATTTACCCACGTATTATTAATCGTAAGAAAAATTAAAACAACAAAAGAAACCAAAAACATGGAACTACTGCTATCAGATACTGATAACAGGTAGTGCACCATTATATTCTCTGACAGAAGCAAACCAATGATGAAATACCTCAATTATCTTCAGGTGGTCCTGATGTCCTGACAGATCCATCTGCCATGGATATTTCATGGATATTTCTTGATATTTCAAAGCAATATATATATTTCAAGCAGAGAGCTAGGAGTTACCATCAGAAACTGGTTGTGCTTTCTACCACACTCACCAGTTTCTGATGGTAACTCCTAGCCTCTGCTTAGGGCCCTCTCATTCTTGTTCTGGGAACCATGTTGTGCCTGAGATCAAATCTAGGCATACTTTTACATAAAATCATGCACATGTAGAGTAATCTCTAAATCACTATCCCTTATACTTATATGTTGCATAACTGCTGGGGTCCCTGACAGTATCAGGATAGAAGTTCTCTTCTATCTCCAAGGACGCCGGGGAATGGATGAAAACTGAGTCCAGCACAGTTCCAAAAAGGCTTTTAATAGTACAAAAGCTCTATCATTGCAATCCAATACTGTGAAAGAACTCTAGCTCTGGTCAGAACTTAGACCATACAAAAGAACTCAAGCCTCCACCAAAGAGAGAGAGGATCTCACCCGAGAGGGTCCTACCCAAAAGAAGGAGTAGGAGAAAAGGGGAAAGGGCCTCAAGTTCTTATATACAACAAAGTAATCCTATCTGTGACAGGGAGGGTTTTGTCAACAAAGAACCTTAAACAGATTGTAGAAGGGCAGAACCACAACCTATTACAGGCATAAACAAAGGTTATTCCAAGGACTAATCCCTTCTATGGAGATTATCTCTTACGTAAAACACTGGAGAGAGAGAGGGAGCTGGTATAAAGTAATATGTCTTAATTTCATGAGCTTCATGTAATCTAGATGGTACCCACAAGGTCCTTCTATTTATTATCTGCACCAGGGTGATTCTGTGTATTTTGTTCTCTGTATACTGAAAGGGTCACACCTCGCCTGCATGAGAGCAAATTAGTATGATCCTTTCTGTAATCTTCCTATAGTCTCAATGTATCCAGGGTGGTAGTCTTCTTGTAAATTCTAACTGTCACACACTGGTTGCAGTAGATATAAAGAGGAGCTGTGCCCAATCTAGAAAACAAAGAGAGTGTCTTAGTAGATTTATAATAAGTCAGAAGTTGTTCAGAGTCAAGGTGACTTCTGTAATTGCCATACCCTCTAGCAGTGTTTACATAGAAGAGAGAGCTCATTAGAATGATCCTTAGCTTAGTAAGTAGATTAAGCTGTGAGTGGGTAAAACAGCAAAGCTCCAAAACTAGCTAAGCCTGTCATCCAACACTTATATTCTTTAATTTTTTTTGCAAATTCTACAATAATTTATGTTGAAGACTTTGCCCCTACTAAGTCCCTCCCCAATATACACATATTATAAAACCATTTCCCTACAAAGAGGTTGCACCCTTTTTAAAGAAGCCTTGGAACATGACAAGACACAGAAATAATTACATCTGCTATGAGTATCTAATATGCAATAGTGACTTCATTTAATGCTGTAATGTAATGTGTACATATTAAGTTTCAATATCTTTGTGGATATTATTTGGTGTCTAATCTTAATATAACTGTCAAAAGTATTCATGAATCAGTAACCACATAATAGTTTTTAGCTTAGACTATTTAAGTTAAAACACTAGAGGCAAATAGGATTTCTTCTTCTTTTGTATTTTTTTTTATTCTTATTTATGGCTACTCCTTCATTGAAAATAAAAATAAGAAAACAATATTTCTATCTATGCTATTTCATAGACAGAACAAAATGTGATTCCATTTTTCAATTCCATTTCATGATGATTGAAAAACTCCATGGAATTGCCTGTGTTCTGAGGAATTCCTCCCTAAAATATTTGGCAGGAAGCAAAAAACATAAATATGGTGCATAAGAAATGATATGGAGTCTCATTTATCTAAAACAAATCATAAAACTAAGTCCATGTGTAAAACCAAGACTTTTGCAAAGTTTATCTAAATAGGTGTTGTATTTATTTTTTTGCACAAAAATAACCAATTGAGACTTTGCTATGAGTACTATAAGACCCTCTGTGCTCTTATTGATGAGTCCTAAGCTTATCTGACCAAAAGAGCTTTATATAAATTTATACCATGGTATTCAATGAAAAAATATAAACTCCACTCTGCATTCCTGTCAGGGAGCGCCGCCGGATCCCGACAGTGCCGGGAAGCGAGTTCCCTTCTACCTCCAAAGCCGGTGGGGGAATGTATGAAGACTCAGGAATCTGATGCAGTTTTAAAAGGGCTTTACTATCACAGGTTCCAATATACAATCCAAGAGCAGGGAAAACCTCCGGGCTCTGGGTTCCCAGCTAGGCCCCAGCCAGGTGTAGGCCAAGATGGCTGCCACCACGTGTTGAGGCCCAACAGAGAATGGAAAGGACAGAGAAGCAAAAACACCAAGGGGCGCCGAAATGGCAAAAGGGGAAAAAAGAGAGAGAGTTTCTTTCTTCTTGCAGCTTAATTTGTAGCTAGAAATCTGCCCCAATGCCCAGCCCAGCCCATTCTGGGCTGGGCTATCTAGAGATGAAAATAGGAAAATAGCTCTATAGAAATGTAGCAACTTCAGGAGATCATCTGGCTGTTTACAAGGACCCAGAGCTAATTCAAAGCCTCCTAGCAGAGCTGGGAGAAGCTATAAGCTAAATGTAACTTCCCCTGGCAGGAAGGATCAAATGCCCTCAGGTAATTTCTCCCAGCACCTCACCTAATGCATTGAGCCAAGATCTGCCTAGAATTGCTTTTATAGGGTAGAGAAGGGGGTTTCTGAGATGGCATGTCTCTGTACCAAAGACTAATACTAATGCCAGTTAAATATTTCTCCAAGCCTTCATAAGTCTCGTCTACTTCACGGTAGTTTTATATTTTAGTTGCTTTTGAGTTATCAGGGAGCCATGCTTGCTTGCTTGGAGGCAAACATCATTTCTCTCTGGTCTAATTACTTAGAGATCCAACGTGGCCAGGCAAATATGCTGGTAAGATCTAGCTAGTCCCACGATAATTATGGTAGCATGAGAGAATTTTTATACCAGGCAGTACAGAATACATGGTCAGATAAGACTGCCACATTAAGACTACCCCCTATCTATGAAGTGACCTGCAGGAGGCAATCCAGGGCAGATGCAGAGGCCTAGGCTTTTAGGTGTCCTGCAACACATTCCAAAATCAGTTTTTGTTTATTTACTTTAGTCCATTTAGACCAGTGTAATAAAATACCTGTGACTGTTTATAAACAGGAGAGATGTATATCTCATGATTCTAAATGCTAAAGTCTAAGATAAAAGTGCCATATTGGAGAGGTGAGTATTCCTCTGAGTATTCTTTTCTACATTTTATCTGTGTCATAACTTTACTTCCACTGAAAGGACTATTGTGGGGCCTTCTTTACTAAAGAATTACTGAGGTGAACAATTATTTCCTCTATATTCTTTCAAACACTTCATTAGAAATTTCTGCAATAAATGACAGATTAAGAAGAAAGGAAAACATATTTAACAAGATTAATAACTTTTACTTCTTATGTGTGTGTGTGTGTGTGAAAGTGACCTAGAAAAAGATTATTTCTCTGAAATGGCCCAAGCTAATTTCTTAAACAGTATCTTTATTCCAGAGAAAGTGAAGTATTCAGGAGGAGATGAACAATGAATTAAAAACAGATAATATTTGGAGGTTTTTTGAGGAATGGGAAGGAGGCAGAGAAGAGAGCGAGAGAATCCCAGTAAATATCCCAAGAGGGAAAATGCAAATGACACATTTGTTGGGGCATAAATACCTGGCCATGTGGATACAAAAAGCACATAGGCTTAGGCAGTACGTGTGCTTACACCTTCAAGATGATCTTGTTGCAATGGGTACAGGTATGGGTGGCAATCACCTCCTTAAAATCCCCAATGGTGTCATCCGTGCTCGAAACACCTGGAACCTTCCCAAAACAGAGTCGCAATTGGGGAGCAGAGCTCTGAGCCCGGATTAAAGACATCGCTGGGAACCCATGATCTGTCTCACAGTCATTGATTTAAAGAAAGCCTTTGATTCTGTGGAGACTGAAGTGGTCATCGAAGCCCTAGCCAAACAGGGTGTTGAAACCCAATACATCAAGATCCTCCGTGAGCTCTATTATGGATTCACCACCAGGATCCACCATTCTATAAAGAAGTGATCATTAATGTCAAAAGAGGGCTTCGACAGGGTGATACCATTTCACGAAAACTCTTCAGCGCCACGCTCAAGAACAACATGCAACAATAAGAATGGGAAGGAATCAGAGTGAAGATAGATGGTTGGCAACTACACCACCTCAGCTTCGCTGATGACATCGTTCTAATAATACCAAACAGCCAAGTGGCACAAATGCTGGCTGACTTCAACCAACAAAGTGGAAAAGAGAGGTCTACAGCTAAATCTAAAGAAAACTACCAGAGGCCCCATCAATGGAACAGACATCTCTGAATGCAGCAGTTATGTGTACCTAGGTCGAGAAGTCAACATGATGAACAACCTAAAACCTGAGCTGCACAGGAGGAAGAGAGCGGCATGGAATGCCTTCAAAGTCATCGAAGAAATAGCTAAAAGGACAAAGAACCTCTGGCTCCAGGCACATCTCTTTGACTCCACCATTCTCCCTGCATTAACATATAGCTCAGATACCTGGGCCCTACGAAAGCAGGATGAGAATGCTATTTGGGTCCCCAAGAGGAATCGAAAGAGCTATGCTTGGAATATCACACCTCAGTCAAGTGAGAGAAGGAATCCGCTTTTTCTGACCTCCATCGCTATTCTAGAATCAGGGATGCTGTCTCATTTGCCAAGGCATCTAAAATCAGATGGGCTGGACATGTAATGCGATTTGGAGATGACCGCTCAACTAGAGCCATTATGGACTGGATCCCACGGGATGTAAAAGATCACGTGGACCGCCCACCTACAAGATGGTCAGACTTCCTTGTCAAGTCCCTGAAGGAACGGTTTGAGGCTCTTCATATTCCTGAATCAACCAGATGCCATTGGGCCACATTGGCACGTGATAGGGTCCAATGGAAATGTTACTGGTGCCCGCTCAAGCAAATCGATGAATAACGGGATTCATGTGATTTAGTGATCAAGTGATCAAGTAATGTGCTTACACTTTCTTTTTTCAAGTTGGATGTTAAAAAAGCCTTTCCTAAGCTGTTCATATTGGTCTTTCTACCTAAATCAGAAAGAGTTCATTACTAGGGCTGTTGTCCAGGGAGTAGAGTACACTGTCACTGTCACTATCTTCCTGTTCATCATGGATTTGCTCGAGCGGGCACCAGTAACATCTCCATATCACCTGTCTCATGCAAGTAGAGCCCAAGGGCACCCGCTTGCTCCAGGAACATAAAGAGCCTCAAACTATTCCATCAGGTCATGGGAATGAGGTCTATAATTGTTACTGGTATTTGGCATATGAAATACGACACGGGTAGCTTGCCAGGTTCTGCAGTACTGGTAGAATACTATCTATTGATGATCTGCGCAGCCACAAGTGGCTGCGTGAGCCAGGCTGTGATAGGCTGGTCTGCTGGGTGGAGTTCTGATGAGGGGGAGTCTGGATGTGGAAAATGGAGGCCCCTCATGGAGTTGGGGTTTGTCTGGCTTGTTGTGAGGCTCTGCTAGGGTGGCAGGCCAGTCCTAGAACCCGTCATTTCTCCTTCAGTGCGCCTCATGAGCTGATTGGCACAGGGAGAGCCAGTAGCAGCTCTGCCCCATGTCTGTGAGTCTCTGGATCGGCATACCTGAACCAGATTTAAAAAAAGACTACTGCAGGGTGGATCTTGATGAGCCTGGCTGTGATAGGCTGGTCTGCTGGTCTACTGTTCTCAATTATTTGTATGAATTTATACTGTATAGTGCCACTTGAATTTCATCAATTTAGTAATGAAGTAGAAGGAGTACAAACAAAAGATGGGGGGCAAGAGTGGGTGCAAAGGAAAAAGACAAAGGGAGCAGCATTACATCAGGTACATCAGGAAGAAGACTTATCTTCATGTAGCCAAACCAGGTTCATACCTATTCCCGTAGTCTCCACTTCCCAGCACTTTCAGGGAGTGACTTCTGAGTGCAGAACCAGGAGTAAGTCCTGAGCACTGGCAGGGTGATCTAAACACACCCGCTCCCTCCACCAATATAACAGAGGAGAGGAAAAGAAGTATATAAAAAGATTAAGACTTCATGTAGAATGTTTAAAGTGGGCACTTAGAACTTTACTTTTTTTAATAAATTTTCCTTATCCATTGAATTAAACATTTATTTAGATCATTACTGTTGAATTATGTAAGTTTACTTTTGTACCAGAAAAATATGGACTGTTTGCTGGTTAATTATCTAAGTAAAACAATTTAAAATATAGCACTGGAGATGGCTTCTACAACACTATTGTTACATTTTCTTGAGGATACCATTAAGAAGAGTCTCATATAAATTTAATCATATATAAAAGTCACTGGCAAGTCTCTGGCAAGCTGTCTGATGCGTGTTCGATATGCCAACACCAGTAACAGAAATGTTTACTTTCCTGACCCTGAAAGAGCCCTTAATACGGCAGCAGTAAGAAAGGCGAACAAACAGTGCCTGATAAAATTTCAGGGCCATCCTAGGCTGCCAAAACGAAGAAGGACTAAAATGACTGTCTGTACTTTCAATGCACGTATGCTGGCATCGGAAGCAAATATTGAGGATCTGAAGGTGCAAGCGCAAAAGATCAAGTATGACATCATTGGTCTGACTGAGAGGAGGAGGAGTCAGTCTCATCATGCTGTATTTGACACTGGAGAAGAATTGTTCCTTGGAACATGCGACGAAAGAGGCGTTGGTGGCATTGGCATCCTTGTCGACACAAACATGGCCCGTCCACATTGATTCATTTGAATGCCTAACAAACAGGATAGGACGATTACACTTGAATAGATGTGGCCCACTGCCAAAAAATTTCTATCTTCATAGTCTACGCACCAACATCCACATACAAAGAAGATGAAATTGAGAAATTCTACATGGAATTGGAGGAGTTCTATAAAAAGATCACACATTGTACAAGAACATAGTCGGTGATTTTAATGCCAAGATAGGATCGAGAAGATCGGCTGAAGAACTCCACATCGGGACCCATGGCCTAGAATGGAACGAACAGGGTGAGAGACTATCTGAGTTCATCATGTCCACCAAGACCATTCATGGGAACTCACAGTTCCAGAAGGCTGAAGCGAAATGTTGGACATGGGAATCTCCTGGTGGACAATTCCACAATGAAATAGACCACATCCATACCACCCCTGAACGCGCCCGATCTCGCCTGAAATAGACCACATCATCTTCAGTCGATGGTTTTTTTCTGTCGATGTTGCTGTCTTCCCCAAATTCCAAAAAAGGATCGGACCACTGTCTCCTTCATGCAAAATTCTACTTCCCATAACGGGAGAAAAGGCTGCAAAGTTTAAGAAGAGAACTCTCAGAACAACCACCAACTGGGAACTCTTTGGCACCATTGCAGCAACATGGGAAGAGACCATCATTGACGACATCTAGAAGAATACAACCGACTGGTTCAGCACCTCCATGATTGTGCGAAGAATGAGGAGAGAGAGAAAGACACAAAAGGACGCTTGTTTCAGAAGCTCTTGAGCTCATTCGCCAGTGTGGCAAGGCGCGAGACTCTGGACCAAATGCTAATGTCCAAGCTTGCTAAACAGTGCAGAGAAGCGATAAAAGAAGACCTCAAAGATGGAAGAACAGAAATACTGGAAGATACAGCAGAAGCTGGGAAAGCATTCGCATGACCCGCTTGTCCTTTGCAAACTATAAGACCAAGATGACTGCCCTCTGACGCCATGATGGATCTATCACATCTTCCAGAAAGGCAATGGAGAAGATTGTCCATGACTTCTACTCAAATCTCTTTGATAGCCACATCCACCTGCCCACATACCAAATTCCACAGGATGGATATGTCATTCCCCCACGTTCTCCCTTCTGAAATCCGACATGCATCTCGTTGGTAAAGAAGGGAACAGCACCATCCCAGACAAAGTCATACCTGAACACTTGAAGAATCTGCCGTCGGTACTCATTAATACACTAGATCGGCTCTTCACACGCTACCTGTCCGAATGCAAGGTGCCCTCCCATATGGAAAACCAGCAGGAAAATTCTACTGTTCAAGGAGGGGAGACATTCCACGACATCGGGCAACTATCGCCCCATCTGCCTGTTGTCCGTCATCTACATGCTGTTTACACGAGTCATCCTGAACAGGATTAGCAGAACACTAGATGAAGGACAACCATGCGAGCAAGCAGGCTTCTAAAAAGGACTCGGCAAAATCGCCCCATATCCCACACAGTAACCAAGCTCATCGAGGTTTGTAGTGAGTACAAGATGCCGCTCTGTCTCACGTTCATTGATTTACAGAAAGCCATTGATTCTGTGGAGACTGAAGCAGTCATCGAAGCCCTAGCCAAACAGGGTGTTCAAACCCAATACATCAAGATCCTTTGTGAGCTGTATTACGGATTCACCACCAGGATCTCACCATTATATAAAGAAGTGATCATTGATGTCAAAATAGGAGTTCGACAGGGTGATACCATTTCACCAAAACTCTTCAGCGCCACCCTAGAGAACATCATGAAGCAATTAGAATGGGAAGGAATGGGAGTGAAGATAGACGGTCTGCAACTACACCACCTCTGCTTCGCTGATGACATCATTCTAAAACACCAAACATTAGCCAAAGTGGCTGACTTCGACCAAGAATGTGGAAAGATAGGTCTACACCTGAATCTAAAAGAAAACCATGTTTATGAAAAATGAACTAGTTCCAGAGGCCCCATTTACTCTCAATGGAACAAACATCTCTGAATGCAGCAGTTATGTGTACCTAGGTCAAGAAATCAACATGGTGAAGGACCTAAAACCTGAGCTGCGCAGGAGGAAGAGAGCGGCATGGAATGCCTTCAAAGGCATCGAAAAAATAGCTAAAAGGTCAAAGAACCTCCGGCTCCGGGCACATCTCTTTGACTCCACTGTTCTCCCTGCATTATCATACGCCTCAGAGTCCTGGGTCCTATGAAAGCTGGATGAGAATGCTATTCGTGTCTCCCAGAGCGGAATCGAAAGAGCTATGCTTGGAATATCACGCCTCACTCAAGTGAGACAAGGAATCCGGAGTTCTGACCTCCGTCGCTATTCCAGAATCTGAGATGCTGTCTCATTTGCCAAGGCATCAAAAATCAGATGGGTTGGACATGTAACGAAATTTTGAGACAACCGCTGGACTAGAGCCGTTACCAACTGGATCCCACGGGATGTCAAAAGATCACGTGGCCGCCCACCTACAAGATGGTCAGACTTTCTTGTCAAGACCCTGAAGGAATGGTTTGAGGCTCTTCATATTCCTAAATCAACCAGATGCCATTGGGCTACATTGGCACGTGATAGGGTCCAATGGAAATGTTACTGGATCCCACTAGAGCAAATCAATAAATAATGGGATTAAAGTGATCAAGTGATCAAGTGAAAAGTCTCTGAATCTTTAATAAAACTAAATGAGAGGAAAACACCGGTGCATAGAAAGCAATTGATCAATCAATATTTATTGCTTGTTTGTCTGCCACTCCTGGCTCTGTGCTCAAGAATGACACCTTACTGTGCCCCGGACTGTATTAAAAGATAGAACCAAGTCAGTGCTCTGCAGAAATATGCAGGGCAAATGATCTACCTGCTTTATCTCTCGACTCAGAGATGGCATTACTTTTTTTTGTGTGTTTTTAAAAAAACTGTTACTATTCTGGGTCGGAGAAATAGTATTGGGGTTATTAAGACACTTGCCTTGCATGTGGCCAGCACTGCTTTAATCCTTGGTAATAAGTATTATCCTGATCATTACCTGTGGTATCTCTGGAGGCTTCTGGGTGCCCCTGGTAATCTCCCACTCTCAGGACATGAGCAACACTGAATCAGTGTTCTAACACTGAGTTTCTGGCCCTATATACTGAGAATATCCAAAAAAGACACCCCTCACCCCTGCCACACCCCAACCCCCAGGCTCTGATTACTTATTTGGAGACAACTGGCGTATACCACTCAAAAAAAAAAGAGTTTACTATCCAGAGTGTGCTAGAAAAATTTTCTAAACATACTTAATGATTAAGTTAGATAAATACTTATTTTAACTTCAGTGGAGGTTACCCCTCTAGCTTCAAAGATCACATCTTGCCTTAAAATGCTCTCTGGATATTTAAACTGTAACACAGTCACCTGGTCTCAGATCTCAACTACCTGCAAACATGGCAAGTGTACCCCATAACCCAGCTCACAGGTATGTCAACGCCTGCATCTACCTGTTGTCAGTATCCTAGGAAACTTCCAGCTAATGCTTCAAACTCTGGCAAAAGTAGAGCTTCTCTTGTTCCAAAAGATATTCTGCATCCTGGTTCCATATGTGTTAGTGAAGAAAGGTTTCATAGAGGTTAATAACTTTAAATAACTATAGGCATGGAAACAGCTATCAACTCAGAGAAGGGTATTAGCTTTGAATACACAATAGACAGTCAGCATGCGAACATTGAACTGATCTTAATTGACTGTGAAAGAAATTAGCAGCCAGTTCTCTCTATGAAGTCCTCCACATGTTTGTGATCAAATACCATGCCAAAAAATCTGGTCCTAGAAATAGCTTTTATTTTCTCCTTTCACAATATCTGAACCCACATTTACATAGGGAACAAATAATATGTTATAAATAAAACTACAGTCATGCAGAGTTGATATTAGACTTTAGTTATTTTCTACATTTCCTACCGAGGACCATAAGGCTGCTGTATTACTCTTCCCCAAATTAGAGTTAGTTATTTATGTCAAAATAAGCATGGGAGGTTTGGGACAATCTGATCACTTGATCACTTGATCACTTGAATCCCGTTATTCATCGATTTGCTCGAGCGGGAGCCAGTAACATTTCCATTGGACCCTATCACGTGCCAATGTAGCCCAATGGCATCTGGTTGATTCAGGAATATGAAGAGCCTCAAACCGTTCCTTCAGGGTCTTAACAAGAAAGTCTGACCATCTTGTAGGTGGGCGGCCACGTGATCTTTTGACATCCCGTGGGATCCAGTCGGTAACGGCTCTAGTCCAGCGGTTGTCTCCAAATCGCATTACATGTCCAGCCCATCTGATTTTCGATGCTTTGGCAAACGAGACAGCATCCCTGATTCTGGAATAGCGACGGAGGTCAGAACTCCGGATTCCTTCTCTCACTTGAGTGAGACGTGATATTCCAAGCATAGCTCTTTCGATGCCTCTCTGGGAGACCCGAATAGCATTCTCATCCTGCTTTCGTAGGGCCCAGGTCTCTGAGGCGTATGTTAATGCAGGGAGAACGGTGGAGTCGAAGAGATGTGCCCGGAGCTGGAGGTTCTTTTGTCCTTTTAGCTATTTCTTCGATGCCTTTGAAGGCATTCCATGCCGCTCTCTTCCTCCTGCGCAGCTCAGGTTTTAGGTCGTTCATCATGTTGACTTCTCGTTCAGAGATGTTTGTTCCATTGAGAGTGAATGGGGCCTCTGGAACTAGTTCATTTCACATGAACATAGTTCATTTCTCATGAACATGACAATCTGATAATCAACTAATTACTTTCATATCACATATATGCATATGAATGTTCATATGAACATAAGTATATGAAAGTACATAATAATGTCAAGTAAAATGCAGCTAAAAGCAAAAGAAGACAATTTGAAGTAGGTGTATAGTTAACTACTTGTTTGGCTTCATGTTATGTTCAGGTGATAAAACGAAGCCCACTTCAAACATCTATTCTAATAATACATCTGTTCTAATTTAATGAAAAATCTTTTAAAGTGGAATATACATGTTCTTTATTATAAATATTGTAAACATATCCTGCATGTTGATATTGCAATACTAAATGTCACCTATGAATTACTACATTTAGAACACTTGCCTGAACCCACAAAATACAGCTGTTGAATGGAAAAGGGGGTCAGGACAGGTAACTGATTGGTATTGTGTCAAGAACATTCACATTTATTCTTGTACTAACTGTGTAATTCTGTTCATTTTATAAATTAAGAAAAGAAGGGGACTTTAAATCAATTGCCTCAGGACACACAGCTGGTGTATTACACAGCAGGAATTTCCACTCTTCTATATTTATTCAAAGTTCTACCATTCTCTGTTGAATAAATGTAAAAATAGAAAGCAAAAAAGATACATGTGAACATTTGTATTGTATATATCAAGGACAAAATGCATCGGGCAAGTGCAAGGAACAAATTTTAAAAGCAATACAAATTTTACTAAAGGCTATGGCAGTAGGGAAAATAGATTGGAACAGAATCTGAAAGTCATTGTGGTAAAATAAAGAGAGGAATTTTAGGAGATGGTTGGGCGTAGTCTAGGTAAACAGGGTATGCTAATTAGTTTACCAAAAGGAAAGTACATTTCTTGTATCTTCATGAAAGAGGGTAATTTTCCAACTTTTCAAAAGGCATTCCCAAAGAAGTTAACCACTACCCTACCACTGAACCTGAGACAAAAAATGTTTAGCTATTCTTGACAGAGACCTTTCTCAGAGTCAATGCTTTCCAAAACATTTGGAAAGACATTCCAGAATGTAAAGAGATAATTAATATTTTAAAAGATTTATATCGCCATGAAACAGAGTAGGATTTTTAATTACAAGTTTTCAAACAGAACTGCTCTTAGAAAAAGGGAAACCCAGAACCTCAAGGCAAAAACAATTCAGTTCAGACTGTGGCCAAATTGAGGAATTTTAAGGCAGTCTTGATTAATATGATTATATTTACCAGTTCTTTCTAAGAAAAACATTTAGGTTGTTCCATATCTTATCTATTGTACTAAGTGCAGCAACAAATAATGGCACACATAAGTCCTTTTGAGATAGTACTTTTATGTCTCGGGTAAGATTCCCTAAAGTCAAATTGTTGGGGTTATATGGCAGTTTAATTCTGAGTTTCCTGAGAATTAAATGTTGTGCTAGACAACATTCCCACCACATTCACTCCAACACAGATTGTTCCTGCTATTTTGAATATGTACCATTCTCACAGGCATGGGATGGTATCTTAAAGTTTTACTGATTTGAATTTCTCTGATGATAAGTGCTGCTAATTTTTCATGTGTTTACTGGCCATTCACTTGTTTTCCATGAAATATCTATAACAAGCCCATTGGTATCACAGTTAAATCATAGTTAATTAATTAATTGATAAGTAAATTGGTAAATCACAGCTCATTTGTGTCTATTAATTTTCACCATTTTATAGGGTTTTTGATTTTTTTTCATCTTTGTGAGTGCTGTGAATATATTATCTATCAGACCTTTATCTGATGTGTTGAGTGCAAATATATTTTCCATTTAGTTTTCTTTTTGTCTTTTAGTTTGAGCCTGTTTCTTTTGTCGTGCAGAAGCCCTTTAATTTAATGTAGACCCATTTTTTAATTTTTAATTTTGTTATTTTGGCCAGTGGTATCATATCATTGAGACACCTTTGAGGTTTAAATCTTTCAGACTGCCTATATTTTCCTCATTGTATTTTATAATTTCTAATCATATCTCAAGGTCTTTGATCCACATAGTTTTCCCAGCACCATTGTTGAAGAGGCTATCTTTACTCCATTCAACAGTCTCAGTTTTCTTATAGAAAATTAACTGTGCATAGATATGAGGTTTTGTCATAGGGTATTAGATTATGATGTATGCTTCCGATGCCAGCATACGTGCACTGAAAGTACAGACAGTTATTTTAGTCCCTTTTCATCTTGGCAGCCTAGTTTGGCCCTGCAATTTTATCAGACTCTCCTTGCTCATCCTTCTTAATGCTGCCATACTTAGGGCTTTTTCAGGGTCAGGGGGATGAGACCCATTGTTTTTACTGGTTTTAGCATATCAAATGAGTAACAGACAGTATGCCAGGCATCAAAGAAATAGCTAAAAGGACAAAAGAAACTCCAGCTCCAGGCATATCTCTTCTACTCCACTGTTCTCCCTGCATTAAAATACGCTTCAGGAAAAAAAAAATAAATAAATTAAAAAATAAAAAAAATTTAAAAAAAATACGCCTCAGAGACCTGGGCCCTAAAAAGCAGGATGAGAATGCTAATCGGGTCTCCCAACAAGGAATCAAAAGAGCTATGCTTGGAATATCACGCCTCACTCAAGTGAGAGAAGGAATTCAGAGTTCCAACCTCCATAGACAATCCAGAGTCAGGGACGCTGTCTCGCTTTGCCAAGGAATTGAAAATCAGATGGGTTGGACATGTAATGTGACTTGGAGATGACCACTGGACTAGAGCCATTACTGACTGGATGCCATGGGATGGCAAAAGATCACGTGGTTACCCACCTCCAAGATGGTCACACTTCTTCGTCAAGACTCTAAACTAGTGGCTTGAGGCTCTTTGTATTCCTGGAGCAAGCAGATACCATTGGGCTACCCTGACACGTGACAGGGACAAATGGAAATGTTACTGGTACCCACTTGAGAAAATCGACAAATAATGGTATGTCAAGTGATCAAGTGATTAGATTATGACCCTTTGACCAAAGGGCCTTTCTTTATTCTAATACTATGCAGATTTGATCACTATAAATTTATAATACAATTTCAAATTAGGTAATGAAAGATCTCCTGATTTCTTATTTTTCAGTATGGCTTGACTATTTGTGGTCTTCTCTGTTCCCCATACAAACATCATTAATGATTTTCTATATCCTGGAAGAATGTCATGTGAATTTACATGAGGATTTTATTGAATCTACTGGATATTTTCCATTTCTTATGGCCTTCTTTCTCTTAGGTGATTTATAGTTATCATGGCATAGATCTCCCACATATTTTGCTAAGCTGATTCCTGAACATCTGAATTTTTAAATATTATCTTAAATGGGATATACTCCACAATCATTTTCTCCTCTGATTCATTCTTTGTATATAAGCATGCCACTAATTTTTTGTATTGATTTTGTAGCCACCACCATTGCTATATTTGTTTATTTTTTGTGGTTTTTTTTTTGTGGACTCTATCATCATGTCATCTGCAAGAATTGCTAATTTCAATTCTTCTTTTTGAATTTGGATTATTTTATTTTGTTTTTATTGCCTGATTACTATAGTCAGAATAGCAAATTTTAAAAGTATGTTGAATAAAAGTGAAGGGAATGAAAGTTTTTATCTTGTACAATCAGAGGGAATTCTTTCTTACTTTTTACCATTAAGGATGATGCCTGCGAGGTCTTATTCCAGATGGCTGTCATCATTTTAATGAAGGTTCCTTGCACACTTATTTTGTTGAGATTATTTTTTATCATGATGGATGTTGGATCTTGTCAGAGACTTTCTCTATTGATATAATTATATGTTTTTATCTCTTCTTTTATTAATATGAAGTATTATGTCATTTAATTTGTGTATGTTGAACCATTCTTGCATCCTTGTGATTAATTCCATTTGATCAGGGTGTGCTACATTTCAATATGTTGTTGGATTCAGTTTGCTAAGATTTTGTTAATAATTTTTGCATCAGTATTCATTATGGACATTGGTCTGAAGTTTTCTTTTCTAGAACTGTCTCTCTTTGCTTTGGGTGTTAGTGTAATGTCAGCTTCATAGCACGTGCTAGAAAGGACTCTTGTGTCTTTGATATTTTTGAAGAGCTTAAGAAGTATAAGCAGTAAGTATTGGAAGATTTAATATAAGTCACCAGTGAACCCATCTGGACTTGGTCTTTTGTTCTTTGGTAGATAATTCATTACTGCTTTATTCTCCTTACTTGTAATTGGCCTATTTAGACTTTCTACTTCCTCCTATTTCAGCTTTGGAAAGTTATATGATTCTAAGAACCTATCCATTTCTAGATTCTCCAGCTTAAGAGAATGAGACTGTTCATCATAATCTTATTATATTTTTTGATCTCTGAAGGATCTATTGTAATTTCTTTCCTTTCATCTCTGGTAGTTTTATTTGAACATTTTCTCTTTCTTTCCTTGTGCTACTTGCTCTCACTGTGCCCAGCTGCTCATGAGGCGTCCGGGAGGCATGGTGGGTTCTAGCCCTGGCCTTCCACCCCAGCAGTGCCACACAACAAGCCAGACCACCCTCCCCTAATCCATGGGACCCGCCATTTTCCACATCCGGACTTCCCTCTCGTCACAACTCCACCCAGCAGACCAGACTATCACAGCCTGGCTCAAGCGTGGGCCACGCAGTTCATCAATAAATGCTTTATTTAAAGGTGACTACAACAGTATGCCACCCACACAGCAAGCCTGGAAAGATTCTCATGTGTTATTTGATTTGCCAAATACCAGTAACATTTATATTAGGTCATTCCCGTGACCTAATATAATGGTTTCAGGCTCTTTATGTTCCTGGAGCAAGTGGATGCTTTTGGGTTCTACAAGCATGAGACAGGACATATGGAGATATTATTGGTGCCCGCTCTAGCAAATAGACGATGAACGGGAAGATAGTGATAGTGATAGTGATAGTTCCTTGTGAGTCTAGTTAGAGGATTATCTGCCTTGTTTTTCCCCAAAGTACCAGTTCCTTGTTTCACTGATTCTTTATATTGTTTCCCAGTTTCTATATTGCTGACTTCCTCTCAAGTTTTTATTATTTCCCCCTTCTGCTATTTTTTGGCTTTGTTACTCCTACTTCTGATTTTTGAGGTGTGTATTTAGGTTCCTGATTTGTGAATTTACTTCTTTATTAATGTAGGCCTGCATTGCTATGAATTTCTTCCCTTAGTACAGCTTTCATTGTATCCCATAGATTCTGGTGCGTTGTGTGTTCATTTTCATTACTTTCAGGAAATATTTTTATTTCTTCCTTGATTTTCTCTTTGATCAAATTGTTGCTTAGAAATGTTTTTCTCAGTTTCCAAATGATGGAAGCTTTTTCTTTCTGTGGTTAATTTCTATTTACATGGCACTGTGGTCTAAGAAGTTAGTGCAAATAGAAACATTTTGACAGGTCACTGATTTTTTCATAGTGATGAAATTCCATGAGTGTCTATAAGAGTCTTCTCTTCTAGCATTTTATTTCCAGTTTTCCTTCATCTAGACCCATTCTTTTACAAGTTTGCCATCTCTTGCAAGGGACTGCCTATCTCATAAACTTTATGTTCTTGTTCTACTCACTTGCCTTCATGCTTTTGGTAGATTTCATTGTATTTTGACCTCATGTTTACATATTTTAGTAAAGCACATGTTTTGCCTACTTGGTTTTGATTTTTTAGGTACACACTTAGATATTTTTGGTGGAAGAATTATGATGAAAGGAAATAGTAACTTAAAAAAGGATCTTAAGGGGCCGGAGTGATAGCCCAGTGGGTAGGGCATTTGCCTTGCACACGGCCGGCCTGTGCTGGCCGGGTTCGATCCCCAGCATCCCATATGGTCCCTTCGAGCACCGCCAGGAGTAATTCCTGAGTGCAGAGCCAGGAGTAACCCCTGAGCATTGCTGGGTGTGACCCAAAAAGCAAAAAAAAAAAAAAAAAAAAGGATCTTAAAATTTCTGTTTCAGGGGATATACTCCAATTTACTCTCCTTCATCACCATTACTCTACTATAACATTCCACCTTTGTCATATTCCCAGAAGAACTGAGCTGGGAAGAGATTGCTTGGGGCTGCTCCATTGTGAAAACAGGAAGGGCAGGCCCTATATTTTGGATCAGAAGTAAGGAGTTAACATTGGGCAGCATGATTCCCAAAGAAATGCAGACATATCCAAGATGCATGAGACTGGTTAAATATGAATTAAATTGGAAGCTAGACTCTTTTAACTTTGAATCACTCTCGAATCACTTGAATCCTGTTATTCATCGATTTGCTCGAGCGGGCGCCAGTAACATTTCCATTGGACCCTATCACGTGCCAATGTAGCCCAATGGCATCTGGTTGATTCAGGAATATGAAGAGCCTCAAACCGTTCCTTCAGGGTCTTAACAAGGAAGTCTGACCATCTTGTAGGTGGGCCGCCACGTGATCTTTTGACATCCCGTGGGATCCAGTCTGTAACGGCTCTAGTCCAGCGGTTGTCTCCAAATCGCATTACATGTCCAGCCCATCTGATTTTTCGATGCCTTGGCAAACGAGACAGCGTCCCTGATTCTGGAATAGCGACGGAGGTCAGAACTCCGATTCCTTCTCTCACTTGAGTGAGACGTGATATTCCAAGCATAGCTCTTTCGATGCCTCTCTGGGAGACCCGAATAGCATTCTCATCCTGCTTTCGTAGGGCCCAGGTCTCTGAAGCGTATGTTAATGCAGGGAGAACGGTGGAGTCAAAGAGATGTGCCCAGAGCTGGAGGTTCTTTTGTCCTTTTAGCTATTTCTTCGATGCCTTTGAAGGCATTCCATGCCGCTCTCTTCCTCCTGCGCAGCTCAGGTTTTAGGTCGTTCATCATGTTGACTTCTCGACCTAGGTACACATAACTGCTGCATTCAGAGATGTTTGTTCCATTGAGAGTGAATGGGGCCTCTGGAACTAGTTCATTTCTCATGAACATAGTTTTCTTCAGATTTTTTAATCTTTTTCTTCAGATTTTTTTTGAATCTGAAGAAAACTTTTAACTTTAGTTGTTTTTATTATTTAGTTTGTTTATTATTATTGTATAGGAAAATATGAGGAATGCTACTTTACTGATTGCTTCTTTACTGAATGCTTCTTTACTGATTGCTGACCTTTCTGTCTTCTCTCATAACAAGAATTTCCTTACACCTTACAGTAAAGTCTAATTTAAGTCTCACAAACTTTGGGATATCTAGTTCTTTTCTGGGTGTAAACAAAAGGATACTGCTTTGAGTTTTGGGGAAGAAAGCCCCTACTTATAGTACTAAACTCATTCCTTTTATAGCTATGCGTATCCAGTTTCACTATTTCTTGAGATAAAATCAGAGAGATCCAAAGATATAATCAAACTATAATCACCCAATACAATGATGGGTGAAGAAAATGGCTTATTGACCCTTAGATGTTCCATCCTCAAGTTTTTACCTTTTGCATTCTGTAACATTCCTTTATTCAAAAAATGGTAATCCAGAAAAAGAATCAGCATAATCAGTATAAGCACACTTGCTTTTTAAGATTGAAGTTTTCAGTAGATAGGAAAATGATATAATATATATTTCTAAGATTTCTACCTTTTAGGAACATTTAGACATATTTCATTTTTTAAAGTTTTGGCAAAAATCAATGGTATCTCTATTACTCTGACACTAAACTAAGACTATCAGACATGGGGCAGAGCTGCTGCTGGCTCACCCCTGCCCAGTCGCTCAGGAGGTACCCAGGAGGGATGGCTGTTTCTAGCCCTGGCCCGCCACCCCAGCAAAGCCTTGCAACAAGCCAGAAGATACCCACTCCGTGAGGGACTCCATTTTCCACATCTGGACTTCAGTCTCGCCAGAACTCCACCTAGCAGACCAGCCTATCACAGCCCGAC